>WNWK01003466.1:37500-166520 GCA_009830355.1 Cherax destructor | reverse complement strand
TGGTGTAGGGTTCTGGATGGTAGTGTAGGGTTCTGGATGCTAGTGTAGGGCTCTGGATGCTGGTGAAGGGGTCTGGGTGCTAGTGTAGGGTTCTGGATGCTAGTGTAGGGTTCTGGATGCTGGTGTAGGGCTCTGGGTGCTATTGTAGGGGTCTGGGTGCTAGTGTAGGGTTCTGGATGCTAGTGTAGGGTTCTGGATGCTAGTGTAGGGCTCTGGATGCTGTTGTAGGGGTCTGGGTGCTAGTGTAGGGGTCTGGGTGCTAGTGTAGGGTTCTGGATGCTAGTGTAGGGTTCTGGATGCTAGTGTAGGGCTCTGGATGATAATGTAGGGTTCTGGATGCTAGTGTAGGGTTCTGGATGATAGTGTAGGGCTCTGGATGCTGGTGTAGGGTTCTGGATGCTAGTGTAGGGTTCTGGATGCTAGTGTAGCGTTCTGTTTGCTGGTGAAGGGGTCTGGGTGCTAGTGTAGGGTTCTGGATGCTAGTGTAGGGTTCTGGATGCTAGTGTAGGGTTCTGGATGATAGTGTAGGGTTCTGGATGCTAGTGTACCGTTCTGGATGCTAGTGTAGGGTTCTGGATGCTAGTGTAGGGCTCTGGATGCTAGTGTAGCATTCTGGATGCTGGTGAAGAGGTCTGGATGCTAGTGTAGGGCTCTGGCTGCTAGTGTAGGGTTCTGGATGCTAGTGTAGGTTTCTGGATGCTAGTGTATGGTTCTGGATGCTGGTGTAGGGGTCTGGGTGCTAGTGTAGGCTTCTAGATGCTAGTGTATAGCTCTGGGTGCTAGTGTAGGGTTCTGGATGCTAGTGTAGGGTTCTGAATGCTAGTGTAGGGCTCTGGGTGCTAGTGTAGGGTTCTGTATGCTAGTGTAGGGTTCTGGAGGCTAGTGTAGGGTTCTGGGTGCTAGTGTAGGGTTCTAGATGCTAGTGTAGGGCTCTGGGTGCTAGTGTAGGGTTCTGAGTGCTAGTGTAGGGTTCTGGATGCTAGTGTAGGGTTCTGAATGCTAGTGTAGGGCTCTGGGTGCTAGTGTAGGGTTTTGGATGCTAGTGTAGCGTTCTGGATGCTGGTGTAGGGGTCTGGGTGCTAGTGTAGGGTTCTGGATGCTAGTGTAGGGCTCTGGGTGCTAGTGTAGGGTTCTGGATGCTGGTGTAGGTTTCTGGATGCAAGTGTAGGTTTCTGGATGCTAATATAGGGTTCTGGATGCTAGTGTAGGGTTCTGGATGCTAGTGTAGGGTTCTGGATGCTAGTGTAGGTTCTGGATGCTGGTGTAGAGCTCTGGTGCTAGTGTAGGGTTCTGGATGCTAGTGTAGGGCTCTCGTTACTAGTGTAGGGTTCTGGATGCTAGTGTAGGGTTCTGGATGCTAGTGTAGGGTTCTGGATGCTAGTGTAGGGTTCTGGATGCTAGTGTAGGGTTCTGGATGCTAGTGTAGGGTTCTGGATGCTAGTGTAGGGTTCTGGATGCTAGTGTAGGGCTCTGGGTGCTAGTGTAGGGTTCTGGATGCTAGTGGATCTGTGAGTTGATCATTAGGCTGATCAGTGTTCTGTGCTGGAGGTTCGTCTAGTGAGTTCGAGCTAGTTAGTTCTGGATCTAGGAGTTTGATTATGTAGGGTTCGATGCTAGTAGTTCGATCTGTGATCTGTCTGTAGTTCTGATCTAGTGGGTCTATCAGTGAGTCTGGTTGTGGGTTCTGGATGCTGTGTAGGGTCTGTCTTGGTCGTCTGTGAGGTTCATCGGTAGGTTGATCTAGTGAGTCTGCTGTGGTTCTGTGAGTGTTGGATCTAGTGAGGTCTGTCGTGAGTCTGTCAGTGAGTTCTGACAGTGTGGGTTCGGTTTGAGGGTGTTATGAGGTTGGTCAGGGGTTGTGCTAGTGTGGGTTCTGATCTAGTGGTCTGTCTGTGAGGTCGTTAGTGTAGGTCGTCAGTGTGGGTTGATGCTGGGGGTTCTGATTAGTAGGTCTGATTAAGTAGGTTCTGATCTGTGGTTCTGATTAGTGAGTCGGATGTGTGAGGGTCGTCAGTGAGGTTCTGATCTAGTGTTCTGTTGTGGTGTCCAGTGAGTTCTGATCTAGTGGTTCTGGTCTGTAGTTCTGATAGTGAGGTTCTGATGCTAGTGTAGTCTGTTAGTGAGGTTCTGATGCTAGTGAGCTCTGATCTTGTAGTTCTGATGCGTAGGTGATGCTAGTAGGCTCTGGTGCTGTGTGGGTCTGGATGCTAGTGGTTCGGATGCTAGGTTATCTGTGTGGTCGTCGTGAGTTCGATTATGTATTGAGCAGTGAGTCGATTAGTGAGGGTCGAATGCTGTAGTCTGCTAGTGAGTCTGACTATTAGTTCTAGTGGGAGGTCTGGTCAGTGAGGGTTCGTAGGGCTCTGGGTGCTGTTAGTTCTGATGCTAGTGTAGGTTCTGGTGCTAGTGTAGGGTTCTGGGTGCTAGTGTAGGGTTTGGATGCTGGTGTAGGGTTCTCCATGCAAGAAATTAGAGCCGCACTCTTTAGTTCTCTCATCAACATACAAAGACGCTTTGTTTGTTCAAGATACTCTGAGAGCATGACTTTAGTTTCTCTAGACACGTTAAGAACAATGTTATGTTTGTTCAAGACATACAGATCAAGAACAAAAATTTATTTGTTCAAGACACCTGCATGCAGAACAAGGCTTTACTTGTTAAGACACATATATACAGAACAAGGCTTTACCTGTTCAAGACACATACATGCAGACAAAGGCTTTACTTGTTCAAGACACATGCTTGCAGATAAAGGCTTTCTGTATATAAAATAAAAGGCTTTTCCGTATCGACTTTACGCATTTTAATACAAAGGTTTTGTGGGAAAATTCTTTCATAATACCCGGGAGGACTTTATATGTTTATAGTAGTAACGTTTATATGATCTTGCTACTAATGTTTATGTGTTCTTGCTGTTAATGTACATGTGTTCTTGCTACTAATGTTTATGTGTTCTTGCTGTTAATGTTTATGTGATCTTGCTACTAATGTTTATGTGTTCTTGCTACTAATGTTTATGTTTTCTTGCTACTAATGTTTATGTGTTCTTGCTATTAATGTTTATGTTTTCTTGCTACTAATGTTTATGTGTTCTTGCTACTAATGTTTATGTGTTCTTGCTACTAATGTTTATGTGTTCTTGCTGTTATTGTTTATGTGTTCTTGCTACTAATGTTTATGTGTTCTTGCTACTAATGTTTATGTGTTCTTGCTATTAATATTTATGTGTTCTTGTTATTAATGTTTATATGTTCTTGCTACTAATATTATATGTTCTTGCTAATAGTGTTTATGTGTTCTTATTAATAATGTGTATGTGTTCTTGGTAGTATTCTCATGTGTTCTTGGTAGTATTCTTATGTGTTCTTAGTAGTATTCTTATGTGTTCTTGCTAGTATTGTTATGTGTTCTTGATAGTATTGTTATGTGTTCTTGGTAGTATTGTTGTGTGTTCTTGCTAGTATTGTTATGTGTTCTTGCTAGTATTGCTATGTGTTCTTGCTATTATTGTTAAGTGTTCTTGCTAGTATTGCTATGTGTTCTTAATAGTATTGCTATGTGTTCTTGCTAGTATTGTTAAGTGTTCTTGATAGTATTGTTATGTGTTCTTGCTAGTATTGTTATGTGTTCTTTCTAGTATTGTTATGTATTCTTGGTAGTATTATTATGTGTTCTTGCTAGTATTGTTATGTGTTCTTGTTAGTATTGGTATGTGTTCTTGCTAGTATTGTTATGTGTTCTTGCTAGTACTGATATGTGTTCTTGCTAGTATTGCTATGTGTTCTTGCTAGTATTGCTATGTGATCTTCCTAGTATTGCTAGGTGTTCTTGCTAGTATTGCTATGTGTTCTTGCTAGTATTGCTATGTGTTCTTGCTAGTATTGCTATGTGTTCTTGCTAGTATTGCTATGTGTTCTTGCTAGTATTGTTATGTGTTCTTGCTAGTATTGCTATGTGTTCTTGCTAGTATTGCTATGTGTTCTTGCTAGTATTGCTATGTGTTCTTGTTAGTATTGCTATGCGTTCTTGCTAGTATTGCTATGTGTTCTTGGCTAGTATTGCTATGTGTTCTTGCTAGTATTCTATGTGTTCTTGCTAGTATTGTATGTGTTCTTGCTAGTATTGCTATGTGTTCTTGCTAGTATTGCTATGTGTTCTTGCTAGTATTGTTATGTGTTCTTGCTAGTATTGCTATGTGTTCTTGCTAGTATTGCTATGTTTTCTTGCTAGAATTGCTATGTGTTCTTGCTAGTATTGTTATGTGTCCTTGCTAGTATTGTTATGTGTCCTTGCTAGTATTGTATGTGTTCTTGCTAGTATTGCTATGTGTTTTGCTAGTATTGTATGTTTTCTTGCTAGTATTGCTATGTGTTCTTGCTAGTATTGTGTGTCTGTAGTATTGTTATGTGTCTTGCTAGTATTGCTATGTGTTCTTGCTAGTATTGCTATGTGTTTTTGCTAGTATTGCTATGTGTTTTTTGCTAGTATTGTTATGTGTTCTTGCTAGTATTGCTATATGTTCTTGCTAGTATTACTATGTGTTCTTGCTAGTATTGCTATGTGTTCTTGCTAGTATTGCTATGTGTTTTTGCTAGTATTGCTATGTGTTCTTGCTAGTATTGTTATGTGTTCTTGCTAGTATTGCTATGTGTTCTTGCTAGTATTGCTATGTGTTCTTGCTAGTATTGCTATGTTTCTTGCTATATTGTAGTGTTCTTGCTAGTATTGCTATGTGTTCTTGCTAGTATTGCTATGTGTTCTTGCTAGTATTGCTATGTGTTCTTGCTAGTATTGTATGTGTTCTTGCTAGTATTGCTATGTGTTCTTGCTAGTATTGCTATTGTTCTTGCTAGTATTGCTATGTGTTCTTGCTAGTATTGTATGTGTTTGTATCTATGTTCTTGTATTTGTTATGTGTTCTTGCTAGTATTGCTATGTGTTCTTGCTAGTATTGCTATGTGTTCTTGCTAGTATTGTTATGTGATCTTGCTAGTATTGCTATGTGTTCTTGCTAGTATTGCTATGTGTTCTTGCTAGTATTGCTATGTGTTCTTGCTAGTATTGCTATGTGTTCTTGCTAGTATTGCTATGTGTTCTTGCTAGTATTGTTATGTGTTCTTGCTAGTATTGTTATGTGTTCTTGCTAGTATTGCTATGTGTTCTTGCTAGTATTGCTATGTGTTCTTGCTAGTATTGCTATGTGTTCTTGCTAGTATTGCTATGCGTTCTTGCTAGTATTGCTATGTGTTCTTGCTAGTATTGCTATGTGTTCTTGCTAGTATTACTATGTGTTCTTGCTAGTATTGCTATGTGTTCTTGCTAGTATTGCTATGTGTTCTTGCTAGTATTGCTATGTGTTCTTGCTAGTATTGTTATGTGTTCTTGCTAGTATTGCTATGTGTTCTTGCTAGTATTGCTATGTGTCTTGCTAGTATTGTATGTGTTCTTGCTAGTATTGCTATGTGTTCTTGCTAGTATTGTTATGTGTTCTTGCTAGTATTGTTATGTGTTCTTGCTAGTATTGTTATGTGTTCTTGCTAGTATTGTTATGTGTTCTTGCTAGTATTGTTATGTGTTCTTGCTAGTATTGCTATGTGTCTTGCTAGTATTGTTATGTGTTCTTGCTAGTATTGTATGTGTTCTGCTAGTATTGTTATGTGTTCTTGCTAGTATTGTATGTGTTCTTGCTAGTATTGTTATGTGTTCTGCTAGTATTGTATGTGTTCTTGCTAGTATTGTTTGTTTTTGCTAGTATTGTTATGTGTTCTTGCTAGTATTGTAGTGTTCTTGCTAGTATTGCTATGTGTTCTTGCTAGTATTGTTATGTGTTCTTGCTAGTATTGTATGTGTTCTTGCTAGTATTGTATGTGTTCTTGCTAGTATTGCTATGTGTTCTTGCTAGTATTGTATGTGTTCTTGCTAGTATTGTATGTGTTCTTGCTAGTATTGTTATGTGTTCTTGCTAGTATTGCTATGTGTTCTTGCTAGTATTGTTATGTGTTCTTGCTAGTATTGCTATGTGTTCTTGCTAGTATTGTTATGTGTTCTTGCTAGTATTGTTATGTGTTCTTGCTAGTATTGCTATGTGTTCTTGCTAGTATTGTTATGTGTTCTTGCTAGTATTGTTATGTGTTCTTGCTAGTATTGTTATGTGTTCTTGCTAGTATTGTTATGTGTTCTTGCTAGTATTGTATGTGTTCTGCTAGTATTGTTATGTGTTCTGCTAGTATTGTTATGTGTTCTTGCTAGTATTGCTATGTGTTCTTGCTAGTATTGTTATGTGTTCTTGCTAGTATTGTTATGTGTTCTTGCTAGTATTGCTATGTGTTCTTGCTAGTATTGTTATGTGTTCTTGCTAGTATTGTTATGTGTTCTTGCTAGTATTGCTATGTGTTCTTGCTAGTATTGTTATGTGTTCTTGCTAGTATTGTTATGTGTTCTTGCTAGTATTGCTATGTGTTCTTGCTAGTATTAGTGTTCTTGCATATGTATGTGTCTGCTAGTATTGCTATGTGTTCTTGCTAGTATTGTTATGTGTTCTTGCTAGTATTGTTATGTGTTCTTGCTAGTATTGTTATGTGTTCTTGCTAGTATTGTTATGTGTTCTTGCTAGTAGTTATACCTTGAATGTCCTTCTTCTTATTCTTCTTCAATTCTTCTTCTTCTTCTTCTTCTTCTTCTTCTTCTTCTTCTTCTTCTTCTTCTTCTTCTTCTTCTTCTTCTTCTTCTTCTTCTTCTTCTTCTTCTTCTATGTCTTAACTTATTTTGTCATGTCATATTATAAGGCTCAAAGTGTACCAAATGAAAAAAACATCAATTAATTAATTAATCTCATATAAATATAGATTGTATGGAGTCAGTGGCAATTTCCTGGTTCAGAAATATTAATTTTTCAAATCATCTTTTGAGCAGTGACTGAGAGACAAGATTGTACAGTCTGCCACGCCACACTGTTCCCCCACACGCTGTTGTTGTATTCCCCCAGAAGCTGTTGTTGTATTAGCCCACCACCTAATGTTGTATTCCCCCACCACCTAGTGTTGTATTCTCCCACCACGTAGTGTTGTATTCTCTCACCACCTAGTGTTGTATTCCCTCAAAACCTAGTGCTGTATTCCCTTACCACCTAGTGTTGTATTCTCTCACCACCTAGTGTTGTATTCCCTCACCACCTAGTGTTTTATTCCCTCACCACCTAGTGTTGTATTCCCCACCACCTAGTGTTGTATTCCCCCACCACCTAGTGTTGTATTCCTTCACCACCTAGTGTTGTATTCTCCCACCACCTAGTGTTGTATTCTCCCACCACCTAGTGTTGTATTCCCCCACCACCTAGTGTTGTATTCCCCCACCACCTAGTGTTGTATTCTCCCACCACCTAGTGTTGTATTCCCCCACCACCTAGTGTTGTATTCCTTCAAAATATAGTGTTGTATTCTCTCACCACCTAGTGTTGTATTCCCCCACCACCTAGTGTTGTATTCCCCCACCACCTAGTGTTGTATTCCCCCACCACCTAGTGTTGTATTCTCCCACCACCTAGTGTTGTATTCTCCCACCACCTAGTGTTGTATTCCCCACCACCTAGTATTGCATTCCCCACCACCTTGTGTTGTATTCCCCACCAACTAGTGTTGTATTCCCCCACCACCTAGTGTTGTATTCCCCACCACCTAGTGTTGTATTCCCCACTACCTAGTGTTGTATCTCCCACCACCTAGTGTTGTATTCCCCACCACCTAGTGTTGTATTCCCCACCACCTAGTGTTGTATTGTCTCACCACCTAGTGTTGTATTCCCCACCACCTAGTGTTGTATTCCCCACCACCTAGTGTTGTATTCCCCCACCACCTAGTGTTGTATTCTCCCACCACCTAGTGTTGTATTCTCCCACCACCTAGTGTTGTATTCCCCCACCACCTAGTGTTGTATTCCTTCAAAATCTTGTGTTGTATTCTCTCACCACCTAGTGTTGTATTCCCCCACCACCTAAAGTTGTATTACCCCACCACCTAGTGTTGTATTCCCCACCACCTAGTGTTGTATTCTCCCACCACCTAGTGTTGTATTCTCCCACCACCTAGTGTTGTATTCCCCCACCACCTAGTGTTGTATTCCCCCACCACCTAGTGTTGTATTCTCCCACCACCTAGTGTTGTATTCTCCCACCACCTAGTGTTGTATTCCCCCACCACCTAGTGTTGTATTCTCCCACCACCTAGTGTTGTATTCTCCCACCACCTAGTGTTGTATTCCCCACCACCTAGTGTTGTATTCTCCACCACCTAGTGTTGTATTCTCCCACCACCTAGTTTTGTATTCCCCCACCACCTAGTATTGCATTCCCCACCACCTTGTGTTGTATTCCCCACCACCTTGTGTTGTATTCCCCACCACCTAGTGTTGTATTCCCCACCACCTAGTGTTGTATTCCCCACCACCTAGTGTTGTATTCTCCCACCACCTAGTGTTGTATTCTCCCACCACCTAGTGTTGTATTCCCCCACCATATAGTGTTGTATTGTCTCACCACCTAGTGTTGTATTCCCCCACCACCTAGTGTTGTATTCCCCTACCACCTAGTGTTGTATTCTCCCACCACCTAGTGTTGTATTCCACCACCACCTAGTGTTGTATTGTCTCACCACCTAGTGTTGTATTCCCCCACCACCTAGTGTTGTATTGTCTCACCACCTAGTGTTGTATTCCCCCACCACCTAGTGTTGTATTGTCTCACCACCTAGTGTTTTATTGTCTCACCACCTAGTGTTGTATTCCCCCACCACCTAGTGTTGTATTCCCCCACCACCTAGTGTTGTATTCCCCTACCACCTAGTGTTGTATTCTCCCACCACCTAGTGTTGTATTCTCCCACCACCTAGTGTTGTATTCCCCCACCACCTAGTGTTGTATTCCCCCACCACCTAGTGTTGTATTCCCCCACCACCTAGTGTTGTATTCTCCCACCACCTTGTGTTGTATTCCCCCACCACCTAGTGTTGTATTGTCTCACCACCTAGTGTTGTATTCCCCCACCCCTAGTGTTGTATTCCCCCACCACCTAGTGTTGTATTCCCCCACCACCTAGTGTTGTATTGTCTCACCACTTAGTGTTGTATTCCCCCACCACCTAGTATTGTATTCCCCCACCACCTAGTGTTGTATTCTCCCACCACATAGTGTTGTATTCTCCCACCACCTAGTGTTGAATTCCCCCACCACCTAGTGTTGTATTGTCTCACCACTTAGTGTTGTATTCTCCCACATTACTTTTATTGGTATATTCCCCACTCTCTCTTGGTATATTCCTAATATCTATTTGTATATTCCCCCACTATCAATTTGTACATTCCCCCATTGTTTATTGGTATATCCCACACTATCTATTGGTACATTCCACAACTATCTATTGTATATTCCCCCACTAATCTATTGGTAAATTTCCCCAATATCTATCGGTATATTCCCCCGCTATTTATTGGTATATCTCTCCGTCATGGGTTGCAGTATTCCCTCACTTTTTCTTGGGGTATTTCCTACAGCTATGGTAGTTTTTCCCCGCCTTCTTCTACTTTATTTCCCTAAAGTCTATTGGTGGAGTTTCCGCCATCTATTTTGATATTCTCCTCTATCTATTGCTGTTTTATTTTGTGTATTGTATTTGTGTATTGTATTAGTGTATTCTATTGGTTTATTCTATTAGTGTATTGTATTAGTGTATTCTATTGGTTTATTCTATCAGTGTATTGTATTAGTGTATTTTAGTATCGGTATGTTTGTTAACTAACAACTTCAGTATCAAATGAAATGATAATAATAAACATTTGACATTTCCAGTATAGCAAATTTATATAGCTCCATGACGACGTTTCGGTCCGGCTTGGACCATTTACAAGCGTAACTCTGAAAATGGTCGAAGGTAGACCGAAACGTCGTTATACGTTTCTCTCGTGTGTGCGAGTTACTGGTGTTTACCTTCACGATTTACATTATTTATGTATATAGTCAACATGAATTTACACCATGATGCTGACCCATCAATGGGGGGGAGGGGTGGTTGCTCACAAGGTCACAGTAGAGGTACAGAGTCTCTGAGGTCACAGTAGATGTACAGAGTCTCTGAGGTCACAGTAGATGTACAGTCTCTGAGGTCACAGTAGATGTACAGAGTCTCTGAGGTCACAGTAGATGTACAGAGTCTCTGAGGTCACAGTAGATGTACAGAGTCTCTGAGGTCACAGTAGATGTACAGAGTCTCTGAGGTCACAGTAGATGTCTCTGAGGTCACAGTTGATGTACAGAGTCTCTGAGGTCACAGTAGATGTACAGAGTCTCTGAGGTCACAGTAGATGTACAGAGTCTCTGAGGTCACAGTAGATGTACAGAGTCTCTGAGGTCACAGTAGATGTACAGAGTCTCTGAGGTCACAGTAGATGTCTCTGAGGTCACAGTAGATGTACAGAGTCTCTGAGGTCACAGTAGATGTACAGAGTCTCTGAGGTCACAGTAGATGTACAGAGTCTCTGAGGTCACAGTAGATGTACAGAGTCTCTAAGGTCACAGTAGATGTACAGAGTCTCTGAGGTCACAGTAGATGTACAGAGTCTCTGAGGTAACAGTAGATGTCTCTGAGGTCACAGTAGATGTCTCTGAGGTCACAGTAGATGTCTCTGAGGTGTATAATGAAAACAAAAGTAAAGTTTGGTCAGCTTTTATTCGCTTTATTTTTTTACGGCGCTACAGAGGACACAGTGGGGCTTTATTACTCCGTCTTCCAGATCTATAAAACGTTAACGAAATGGTGCACACACACACACACACGCACACACACACGCACACACACACTCACACACACACACACACTTCACACATACACACTCTCATACACACACACACGTATTAGTGTTAGTATTATTATGTGGGCAGGATATCCTGACCTTAATAATCTGAGGTTGTGTGAGCACTGGGGAGGGAACCTCAGGCTTCAGGAATCACTGAATGGCACTCTGAGGATGGCACTCTGACAGAGTCAGTCAGAACAGCAACAAGAGCAGAAGCAGCTTCATCAACAGCTACAACAGCCACAGCAAGAGCAGTAAGTGCTGCAACAACAGCTGCAACAGCCACAGCAAGAGCAGTAACAACTGCTTCTATACCTGCAACAGTTTCAGCAAGAGCAGCTGTTTCAACACCTGCAACAGCTACAACAAGAGCAGTAATAGCTGCTTCAATAGCCACAACAAGAGAAGTAACAGCTACAATAAGAGCAGTAACACCTGCATCAACTACAAGAGCAGTAACAGCTGCAACAACAGCTACAACAAGATCAGTACCAGTTGCAACAACAGCCGCAGCAGCTACAGCAATGGCATTAACAGCTGCAACAGCTACAACAGCAGTAACAGCTGCAACAATAGCCGCAGCAGTTACAGCAATGGCAGTAAGAGCTGCAACAGCTACAACAGCAGTAACAGCTGCAGTAACAGACGTAGCAGCTGCAACAATGGCAGTAACAGCTGCAACAGCTACAACAGCAGTAACAGCTGCAGTAACAGCCGCAGCAGCTACAACAACAGCAGTAACAGCGGCAACAACAGCCGCAGCAGCTGCAACAATGGCAGTAACAGCTGCAACAATGGCAGTAACAGTAACTCACCCTCACATCTGCATATTAAAACATTCTTATGATCGCTCATAACACTTCACATAATATTAATTAAGAAAAATTTCGTTTTATTTTCCATCCCTTCCAGCATTTATTTCACATAAAATACATTAAAAATACATTACACTTATTTCTTGTTCAGAAAATCAGTTGTGATAAATTAACTGTTTTGATTGTGTTCATGTGTTGATTTACACATAGGTGTTTATGTGTTGATTTACATCATAGGTGTTCATGTGTTGATTTACACATAGGTGTTCATGTGTTGATTTACACATAGATGTTCATGTGTTTATTTACATCATAGGTGTTCATGTGTTGATTTACACCATAGGTGTTCATATGTTGGTTTGCACATAGGTGTTCATGTGTTGATTTACATCATAGGTGTTCATGTGTTGATTTACACATAGGCATTCATGTGTTGATTTACATCATAGGTGTTCATGTGTTGATTTACATCATAGGTGTTCATGTGTTGATTTACATCATAGGTGTTCATGTGTTGATTTACACCATAGGTGTTAATATGTTGGTTTGCATATAGGTGTTCATATGAGAGAACGACACACCTGTCAATGTAAAAATCAACAGCTTTGTTTTACCTTTTCTTATTAAGATCCCATTTTTTCCCCCTTGCCTTTTCACTGACAGAAACACACACCGTACGCTAAACTAACTTCTTATAGGTTAGATACACACAAAAATGGGATGGATGGATTGCATCTACCTTGACTGTAAGAAAGCCTTTGATACCTTGACAAACAGAGGATTACTCAGCAAACTGGAGATTCAAGCTGAGGTAATATGAACTGTATTAAGATGGATAAGGGAATGCAGTACTTGAAATATGGAAGGGAAAGGTACACTGTATCTGACCCCGGGTGTGTAACTAGTGGCATCCCACAAGGATCTCTCTTGGGTCCCATATTCTTTCTGGTGTATGTTAACTACTAGACACCAGGAATAAACTGCTGCATGTTCTTGTTTGCGGGTGATGGCAAGATAATGAGAAGATAATGGACAGAAGAACATAAAGACAGCTACAGAAAAACATAGACACTCTTCAATAATGATGTAAGTAAAGTTTAACCCCAGCTAAAGCTGGGGTTAAACTGGGGGACTGTCACAGAATACCTAACACACATTACCATCTCAGTGAAAATAAGCTCGCAGAATCTGTTAATGAAAAAGACTTATGAGTATCCATTTCTCAACTAGTGTACCGAAACGCAAGTACATAGGTGCACATGGCTAATCTGCCATGTGATATTGCACAATGAGAATTAGTCCATACCTTCCTTAATAAAGGTCTACTGTTACATTTATGTATATATATATGTCGTGCCGATTAGGTAAAACTTGCGATTTTGGCTTAAATAGCAATGCTCATCTTTCCATATAAGACAAGTGAAAATTTGTGTATGCAATAATTTCACAAAAATCATTCTGAACCCAACGAAAAAAATATTTTTCATTGTGTTTGTTTATTATTAAATTATTGTTAACGTATCTAAAATATATTTAGTTGGTTTAGGCTAAATTAAATTGTGCTTGTTGTAATAAGGTTAGGTAGGTTTTCAAAGTTTCTCTTGGTACAAAATTATAAATTCTTACATTAACATAAATGAAAAAAATATATCTTTAAACGTATAAGAGAAAATTTTAGAAAGGACTTAATTTTAGATGAGTTCTTGCTAATTGACCAGTTTTACCTAATCGGCACGACATATATATATATATCGTTCCGAATAGGTAAAAATTGCTATTTTGGCTTAAATAGTAACGCTCTTCTTGCCGAATAAGGCAAGCGAAAATTTGTGTATACAATAATTTCGCAAAAATCATTCTGAACCTAACGAAAAAAAAATATAGTATTTCATTGTGTTTGTTTATTATTATGTTATTGTAAACTTTTGGATTAGGCTAAATTAAATTGAGTTTGTTATAATAAAGTTAGGTAAGTTTTCTAAGGAACAAAATTGTTAATTTTTACATTAACATAAATAAAAAAAATATATCTTTAAAAAGATCACAGTAAACAGGTGATATCAAAATATGCAAGACAACCACTATGAAAAAATAGTAGAATTCCTAGCGCTTTCGTGACTACTCACATTATCAAGGAACTATAAAAGGAAACGTGAGTAGAAGGCTTATAAAGAGGCAGAATACACCTCACAGTCACATCACACTAACAAAGACAACACCTCACAGTAGCGTAACATCTCACGACTCTGTGAAGAGGAACATAAGAAAGGACCTGAAACTCTTCACAAGAATTAAGATTAGTCTAATTTATCATTAAATTCTTCCCAAATTTTATTAATTATAAATGAATCCAATTTATATAAACCAAAATAAATATTCATATTATTTTCAAAACTGCTTTTAATGAAACATGATTCTATTATATTCCTCTCAACCATGGACTTGCTTGATACAACCTTCTCAGCATTTTGAAAATCAATTGCATTGTTATAGTCTCTCACATGAATAAATAGAGCATTAGAATCTTGTCCAGTTCTAATGCTATATCTATATTGTTTTAATCTTAGTTCAAGACTTTTACCAGTTTGACCATAATAAACTTTATCGCATATTTTACAGGGAATCTTATAGACACATCCGTCAGCATTTTGGGGGAATTTTTATCAAAAGTCTTTTACTGTATCAAGATTTTTAAATACAACTTTGATATTAAAATTCTTAAGAAAGGAAGGCATATCAACCAAGTTTTCATGGTAAGGGAGAACCAACATATTTTTGGTTGAATAAGGTTGGTTGTCCCTTTTATCAATTATGTTTCTTGGGTATTTTAAATCATTAGCTATTTCATAAATTTTAGAGATTTCTTCATCTATGAACTCTATGATATGCCTTCATCTATGATATGCCTTCATCTATGATATGCCTTCATCTATGATATGCCTTCATCTATGATATGCCTTCTTTTCTTAAGAATTTTAATATCAAAGTTGTATTTAAAAATCTTGTGAGGTGTAGTCTTTGTTAGTGTGATGTGACTGTGAGGTGTAGTCTTGCCCCTTTATAAGCCTTCTTCTCACGTTTCCTTTATAGTTCCTTGATAATGTGAGTAGTCACGAAAGCGCTTGGAATTCTACTATTTTTCATAGTGGTTGTCTTGCATATATATATATATATATATATATATATATATATATATATATATATATATATATATATATATATATATATATATATATATATATATATATATATATATATATATATATATATATATATATATATATATATATATATATATATATATATAGTAAAAGGAAGAGAGAGAGAGGAGAGAGAGAGAGAGAGAAGAGAGAAGAGAGGAGAGAAGAGAAGGTAATGTAGGTTATTTTCCTTGAAGAAACACTAATCTCTTCTACATAAGCAAGAAGAGAGGTTAGGATAAACGTAATAATGTCGCTATTATTACGTTGTAGAAATTTATATGAAAACTTTCTGAAATTCTTTCTTTGCCTCTGAGTCTTTTCTCGATATAGTGAGTGAGGTTGTCAGACGTTGGCTGGTCTTCCTCTTGGGGTCATCACTCGGGGTCTTTTTTTTAACAACCGTTCACTGAGAGCGAGGCTGTTAGCAGAGGAGTGCCTGATTCCTGGGCACTTGTGAGTCATGTCTCACGTAGAGGTCACACCCTAGCACAGCTTAGTGCAAGGGTACTAACGTGCGCATGCTGTTTGCTTGACCATGGTTCGAGTCCACATGACGCCTGATTTACATATTAATGAAAGTGTAAAATATCTCTATATATAAAAAAGACCTAATCTGATTAGCAAAATCTGTTTTGTAAAAAAATCCTGCTGTTAGAATAAACTAGGTGACTGCCATAAAAAAAATCCTGCTGTTAGAATAAACTAGATGACTGCCTTAAAAATCCTCCTGTTAGAATAAACTAGGTGACTGCCTTAAAAAATTATGTTAGAATAAACTAGGAGACCACCTTAAAAAATCCTCCTGTTAGAATAAACTAGGTGACTGCCTTAAAAAATCCTCCTGTTAGAATAAACTAAGTGACTGTCCTAAATCCTAAAGGTCCCACTTCTCTCACACGACAAGGTCCCTCATCAGTGTGATTGCCTATAACGTCTGATGATATAAACAAGACTGACATAGGCAGCTCCTATCTCTTGAAGGGTAAGTGGTTTCCAGCTGAGATGTTTTGCCAGAACTACTCTTTCTTATCTCCCACTGCTCTGAGTGGGAGTTTCTCTGGGGAAGCTGAGTAGTGGTACCGTCTCTTGCAACTAGTATTACCAGGAAATTATTTTAATTGCATTGCAACGTCCGCTTCAACACGAGAAATGTTGCATGTCAGAAGCCTCTTTAACAAGGGTAACACGGTTGCACAGAATGATGCAGGAGGTAGTGTTAGAGGAGGGAGTATTAGAGTTAGTGTAGGGGGAGATGGGAGTGCTGGAGAATTAGTGTTGGTGGAGTTAATGTTGAAAGAAGAATGTGGGAAGGGAAGTGTTAAAGAAGGGAGTGTTGGAGACAACATTGCTGGGGAAAGCAGTGATGGAGGAGGCAGTAGTGGAGGAGGCAGTGATAAAGGAGGTAATGTTGGAGAAGGCAGTGTACCGGGAGGCAAAGTTCCAGGAGGCAGTGTTAGAGGAGGGATTGTTGAAGACATCAGTGTTGGAGGAGGGGATGTTGGAGGCAGCAGTGTTGGAGGAGGGACTGTTTGAAGTGTGCCTCAGACAATTGAGCAAATACCCTTGAATTTTATCATTCCGTCCGTCCAAGGAAGGAACATATTTTCTTAATATAACTAAAAGAGAACGCGTGCGTGTGTGTATGTGTGTGTGTGTGTGTGTGTGTGTGTGTGTGTGTGTGTGTGTGTGTGTGTGTGTGTGTGTAACATCTGGGGGAGTATGTCAAGGTGCTACACACTAACTGATAAAAGCAAGGTGGTCTATTGTTGGTAGTGAACTAGCTAGCCAGGGACTAGTCTACAGCTATCACAACATAAGGAGTCATCAGTTCTAGTTATCAGTAGCTAGCTGCTAGGACGACGTACATGCATTACGCGTACTCAACACGTACTCAATACGTACTCAACACGTACTCATCACGTACTTAACACGTACTCATCACGTACTTAACACGTACTCATCACGTATTTAACAACTTTCTGCCCCAGAGCTGGTGAATATCGTGAAGCGCTAAACCCGTGTGGGTCATTCTGCGTATGCAATGGATTTAGGCTCGATTCTCCGTCCCCGTGAGGCCGGCGCTCAGTCTTTATCTACAGGTCAGTGCCAGTGCCAAACATTCCCTCATTAGGCGTGGCACCTTACAAGTGGAGTTATCCCTTCCCCCCCCCCAGCCCTCGCCTTCCTTGGGGCAGGCGGGTTTAGCGCTTCCCCATGATTATAACAGCAATACTCTAGGCATGTGATCTTAAAAGATAGTCACTAATGTTTGATGGTCAAAAGGTCAACACATCATCCTGAGTGTTGTGTAAGCTGACACAACACATCATCCTGAGTGTTGTGTAAGCTGACACAACACATCATCCTGAGTGTTGTGTAAGCTGACACAACACATCAGCCTGAGTGTTGCGTAAGCTGACACAACACATCAGCCTGAGTGTTGCGTAAGCTGACACAACACATCAGCCTGAGTGTTGTGTAAGCTGACACAACACATCAGCCTGAGTGTTGCGTAAAGCTGACACAACACATCAGCCTGAGTGTTGTGTAAGCTGACACAACAGTGTGTATGCCGTCGCATATTATACACTGTATTGTGATCGTCATTCACTTTATCATCGTAATAACTATGCAAGCTTAATATAAAAAAACAATTCCTGTACCCAGTATGTTCTTCAGTGTAAGAAACTGCTGTGAGAATATTCATATACATAAATCAGAATATTCCTGGCATTTCGAACGCATAATTCTGTAACTGTTTGAGCTGTATTGTAATCTCCGCAAATTTATGAGGCTTCTGGCGGCACTTCTTCAGGCAAGTGCTCTGCAATAGTCAGTCACTTTAACACACGTCTCAGCCTACAAAAATATTAAATGAGTTAAGTGCACTAACACGTCATGAAAGCCACACTTGCTAGCTGGGCTAGCACTAGGTGAGCAAGAGTCTGCTAGTGGGTCGCTATGCATAAAACTTTGCCACTAGTGAGAAAAGTTCAATAAAAACTAATATTTTTTCTTGAATTGATGACCAGTCTCACCTCGACACATGTTGAACTTGTTTATTTCTTTTAAAGGTCTGAGACACTACTTCAAGCACACTTGTTAGTTGTTGTTGTTTTTTCTGTTGTGTACAATGTCTGAGCTTTGGGGAAAAAAATATGTTTCCTTCTATCCACTTATTCCAAACATCAAAGTAATACATCTGAAGACATTTCATATGATATCAAGATGATATTACAGGAGTCAGCAAGAAGCAATGTATCACTCAAGCGGACACATAAACCTCTTTCAGGTAAACACATTAAACATCGGACTTCGCTTTATTATGGAGATGTTCACTCAAGCCAGGCAACCCGCCCTGGCTTCTTATCACAAGCTGCTTAGATCTTTCTTTGAGAAGGAGAACTCACTCGCTTCGCATCACATTGTAAACTTTAAGCTACAGTCTTCAGTTCAGCCTTAGCTCTGTTATTTTCCATAACCATACGTAAAATAAGTAGTATTTTAGCTCAATATATTGCCTTTGAAGCACTGAGAAGAACGCTAGTTCATGCAACGAAATCTCTATTTACTCTCCTTTGTGTTCAACTTGATTCCTCGTTCACAGTTGCTGTTGACAGGTATTGAGATGTTTCCTGCGTCCCTCTGCACTAAGGGTTCTTGCAAGACCGCCGCTGTCCAGCACCAGTAGATTAGGTTCTAAGGAGGACGCCTAGAAGCAGCAGCAGCAACAGCAGCAGCTGCAACAACCAGCCAACGTTGTTTTTGCCTCCTGCGCTGCCTGTAGGAGGTCCAGTGTTAGAAGATTTATGGGACTCCAGGAGCGATAGACACTACGGCAAGACCAAAGATGGTGGAACATACTAACACTGCTACATACAAAGACCAGACATAACATGCTAACACTACTACATACAAAGACCAGACATAACATGCTAACACTACTACATACAAAGACCAGACATAACATCTAAAGCAACACTCTACATACAAAGACCAGACATAACATGCTAACACTACTACATACAAAGACCAGACATAACATGTACTATACATACAGACAGACACATGCTAACACTCACATACAAGACCAGACTACCAACACTACAAGACAGACATAACATGCTAACACTACTACATACAAAGACCAGACATAACATGCTAACACTACTACATACAAAGACCAGACATAACATGCTAACACTACTACATACAAAGACCAGACATAACATGCTAACACTACTACATACAAAGACCAGACATAACAACATGCTAACACTACTACATACAAAGACCAGACATAACATCAACACTACATACAAGACCAGACATACAACACTACATACAAAGACCAGACATAACAACATGCTAACACTACTACATACAAAGACCAGACATAACATGCTAACACTACTACATACAAAGACCAGACATAACATGCTAACACTACTACATACAAAGACCAGACATAACATGCTAACACTGCACATACAAGCCAGACATAACAACATGCTAACACTACTACATACAAAGACCAGACATAACATGCTAACATACTACATCAAAGACCAGACATAACATGCTAACACTACTACATACAAAGACCAGACATAACATGCTAACACTACTACATACAAAGACCAGACATAACAACATGCTAGCACTACTACATACAAAGACCAGACATAACAACATGCTAACACTACTACATACAAAGACCAGACATAACAACATGCTAACACTACTACATACAAAGACCAGACATAACAAGCAAACACTACTACATACAAAGACCAGACATAACATGCAAACACTACTACATACAAAGACCAGACATAACATGCTAACACTACTACATACAAAGACCAGACATAACAACATGCTAGCACTACTACATACAAAGACCAGACATAACAACATGCTAGCACTACTACATACAAAGACCAGACATAACAACATGCTAACACTACTACAAAGACCAGATACAACATGCTAAACTACTACATACAAAGACCAGACATAACAAGCAAACACTACTACATACAAAGACCAGACATAAAATGCTAACACTACTACATACAAAGACCAGACATAACATGCTAACACTACAGACAGACCATGCTAAGAATATAGAATGATCAGAGATAACACTCAAGAAAACACTGCAAAAATACTGAATAATGCAATACGAGACTAGGAGGAAGAAAAGGATGATAAGACTATTAGAAGACGCTGGAAAGACACCGTTTAACTCTAGAAACAACAGAGCAATATCCTTATAACACTCCAGAGAGACAGCAGGAGAATTTGAACCTTGTATAGAAGCCAGAGGTATTGTAATTATGCGAGGACCAGGAAAATAACTATTGCACCTTAGCTCAAGAAGAGGGGAGGAGGCATTTAATAGTACATAAATATAAACGGAAGGGGAAGACATAACATTGGAGGAAGAACAAAAGAGAAGCAGTATAAGAGAGAAAGAGAGGGGGGAAATATATGAGGAAAGTAAACCGTAAGGGTCACTACAACACTACAGCAAAACAAAACAAAAATGTAGATTAGTGATAGTTTATTACTTCATTTCGACTACGATGAGGGTAAGACTCAGGATCATTATAACACCGAAAAGTTATCAGGGTCAAGAGAATTATAGCACAACACGAGGAACAAGATTATTATATTTATAATGTTGACGTTAGACCAAGAGAGAGAGAGAGAGAGGTGACGGAAAGAGTAACATTATAGTAGTGAAAATAGAGGGAATGAGGACTAGCTTTTTAATACTTCTAACACCCAGGAAAATACCATTATAAAACTAAGATCGTCCAGGACAATGAAAATTATAATTAATGTAGGATAAAAGTAGCAGAACTAGGTGAAGAAAATCCCACTTTTCAATGAGGCTCACAAAATCTTGTCCTGAACGAGTGTTTCTGACACTTGTCACTTACCGTAGAAGAAGTGGTCAGAGTGTCGGCGTCCCTCGGCCTGGGTGCGGGGCAAGAAGCCAGTCTCAATGACCGAAGTCTCTTGAGACTGGAAGTACACTGTAGCTATCTTGGCGACGCACTTAAGACGCATCTCACCCTTGGGAAAGTGACTACGTCTGGTGACGAAGGTCAGGCCCAATACGGCTGTCTCAAGACCATCCGGCTCCTTGTGCGGCTTGTACTGCTTCAGGTATCGTGACTGTGTCTGTAAGAGAGGACCAGGTTCTTACTGTAACACTAGGTGCCCTCGTACTGCTTCAAGTACCCTGACTGTCTGTAATAGAAGACCAGGTTCTTTTTATAGCACTGTAACACTAGGTGTCCTTGTACTGCCTCAGGCACTGTGACTCTGTAAGAGGGGACCAGATTCTTACTCACACACACACACCTGGACCAGACAGACACACAAACACACACTGCCCATTGGACCAGACTCACACACACACTTCATGAAAAGCCTTTGTGCAAGGGAGTGTAAGGTTCATTTCATCCCTAAACCTCACAATGCACGCCATCACTGGACCAAAGCCAGGCGATACACACGGCCTTCATAGAGTATTGCTTTAAATTTCAGATATGTAAACAAGGACGAACGCTAAAAGAGTGAAAATGTTCCAGCCTGTGTCAAGCTTATTGGTTCTGTTTTACTACTGACTCACCACCAAGTACAAGCACTCAAGTACAAGTACAAGCACTCAAGTACAAGTACAACACTCACAGTGCGTTCGGAACCACCGGTCGAAACATCAGCAAGTAGATTAGATCGCTAATTTCGAGTGTTTCATCTGTATATTTCGAGGTGGGTAAAACTTCGATATGTGACTCATTCGTTCTAACATCTGGGTTTTGAAGTGGTTCTGCAGCCCAAAAGAAAAAACAAAAAAAAACAAAAACAAATGAATAACCGATTCCTTGTTATTATTGTCGAGCGAACCTCAGAAACTTGTTTAAATGAACCCCAAACACTTTTGTCGAGTGAACCCAGAGTGAACCTCAGACACTTGTCGAGTGAACCCAGAGTGAACCAGTCAGGAACCCGACCTTTTGTCCGAGTAGAACCCAGAGTGAACCTCAGACACTTGTCGGAAAGTGAACCCAGGAGTGAACCTCCAGACACTTGTCGGAGTGGGACCCAGAGTGAACCTCAGACACTTGTCGAGTGAACCCAGAGTGAACCTCAGACACTTGTCGAGTGAACCCAGAGTGAACCTCAGACACTTGTCGAGTGAACCCAGAGTGAACCTCAGACACTTGTCGAGTGAACCCAGAGTGAACCTCAGACACTTGTCGAGTGAACCCAGAGTGAACCTCAGACACTTGTCGAGTGAACCCAGAGTGAACCCCCGGAAGATTTATTAACGCCTGACTGGCTGCCAATATTCGCCGGGGGCAAAAAAAATGGCTATTCTTTGAATTGTCTCATTTTGATCTGAGAAAGAATGAGATCCATCCATACGAGTCAGGTGTGAAGGCTGCCTCTCACAAAACACCTGCCGTTGCCGCTCACAAAACACCTGACACAAGAACCACGTGTAAGATCCATCCACGAGAGTCAGGTGTGAAAGCTGCCTCTCACAACACACCTGCCACAAGAACCACGTGTGTGTGTGTTGTTGTTGATGATGAATAACACACATGTGCAACACTTAGGTATCTTGCACATGTGTCATCAACTTGTCACTATTATAATCATCAGTAATTGAATGTAGATGGCCACAGGTGTTTGTGTAAAGACACGGTAAGCGAAACATATTTTCATTGGGTCTACGTTTCGACCAGGGTAGAGCGAAATGTGCCAGTTAAAGCTTGATCTTCATATCGTCTCTTCATACCTATTCGTGGAAGGTGGAAAAAAAACATAAGGAAGAGCACTGCGGTAGACCTACAGGTATACGCAACTTGAAAAAAAAACTACGTATGGTATACTACAGGTCGAAAAAACTAAGTATGGTATACCACAGGTTGAAAAAACTACATATGTTGGCAACCACTTCTCAGAGACGGATTAAAAAAAAAAACAAGGTTAAAATTGAACTGAAAACAAAAATGCATTCAATCGGATCAGAGGAGATGGATTCATTAGAAGGTTAAAAGAAGTTTTTTGTCCAGTCATCTTAATGAGTTTCGGACGAGCGGTTCGTGTGGACGTTTGGCAGCAAATCAGGGACCGGATGAGGGTTTGAACCCGTGGCAAGTGAGCCCTTAAACTCACAGGCCAGTGCGTTAACCACTGGGCCAGCTGGCTCTCATAGGATTCCTCTAACTAGGTATATTTGGTGAGTTTGGCGGCAAGACGGTGCCTTCGTTATATCCGTTGTGCTGTCCAGTCACTCCGTCGGACGAGACACTTTACCGTAAGACGTCACCCACACCTCGTAGCGTATCATACCATATATACATATATATTTAGCTGTTTCCCAGAATTACGTTGTTTCAGTTAGCGAAAGGAGCCAGTGGTGTACTGGTCACAGTAATGGTATACAGTGTCCACAAGAGGGGGAATTCGACACATGTGTTTATCTCAAGACCTTTCGCTTACCAGTGTACTGAATAGATAAAGACACTGCTGGTGAACGTATTGAAACAGATATCCAGCTGTCTAATTCCTCGGCCAGGTGTGTGTTCGTACAGTCACACAGGACTTCTTTCATGTGAGCACACAGCCTTTCCTTCATGTGTTATGTGAGCACACAGCCTTTCCTTCATGTGTTATGTGAGCACACAGCCCTTCCTTCATGTGTTATGTGAGCACACAGCCCTTCCTTCATGTGTTATGTGAGCACACAGCCCTTCCTTCATGTGGTATGTGATAACAGTTCTTCCTTCATGTGGTATGTGATAACAGTTCTTCCTTCATGTGGTATGTGATAACAGTTCTTCCTTCATGTGGTATGTGATAACAGTTCTTCCTTCATGTGGTATGTGATAACAGTTCTTCCTTCATGTGGTATGTGATAACAGTTCTTCCTTCATGTGGTATGTGATAACAGTTCCTGCTTCATGTTTTATGTGATGACAGGTCTTCCTTCAAGTGTTATGAGATAACACAGACATTCCCTCATGTGTTGATATGTTATCATATGTATTTTCCCACCAAATGTTATCACACAGACCTGCAATCATGTCACCTCATACTTCTCCTCATACAGACTCATCCTTGTGTCACAAAACCCTAATATAGAATGAAGGCTCCTTCACTTCCTTCATCTCCTTCAATAACCTCCTTGTCTGTGCTTCACATCTCCCGTGAACAACAACAAACCTTCCTCTTGTACCTTCCTATCCGGTAGACGGTCTTTGTAATAGCTGGAGTCCTAAGTGGCGGAGTTTAGGGGAGGTCTTTGAAGTAGGTGAGACCTGAGTCATGGTGTAGGTGGGTCCCAGAGTGGCAGGTGGCAGTAGGAAGGTGGTAGCTGCTGACTGCTAGCTGCCTTACATCCGCCACCTTCCACACAGCTTCCCAAGTATTCTGTCCCATCAGGCGGGAGACGCGACCATTTACTGGGTCCCTTTGTAGTGGAGAGCGTCTCTCATGGGACCACCACCATCATTCACAGTACCATGATGGGACCACCACTACCATTCACAGTACCATGAGGGGACCACCGCCATTCACAGTACCATGATGGGACCACCACTACCATTCACAGTACCATGAGGGGACCACCGCCATTCACAGTACCATGATGGGACCACCACTACCATTCACAGTACCATTATGGGACCACCACTACCATTCACAGTACCATGATGGGACCACCACTACCATTCACAGTACCATGAGGGGACCACCGCCACCATCATTCAGAGTACCGTGATGGGACCATTACTACTATTCACAGTACCATGATGGGACCACCACCACCACCACCATACACAGTACCATGATGGGACCAGCACTACCATTCACAGTACCATGATGGGACCACCACCATTCACAGTACAATGATGGGACCACCACCATTCACAGTACAATGATGGGACCACCACCATTCAGAGAACCATAATGTGACCACTATTCAAAGTACCATGATGGGACCACCACCATTCAGAGAACCATGATGAGACCACCACCACCATTCAGAGAACCATGATGGGACCACCATCATTCATAATAAAATGATGGGACCACGACCACCATTCAAAGTACCATGATGGGACCACTACTATTCAGATAACCATAATGGGACCACCACCACCATTCAGAGTACCATGATAGGACCACCATAATTCAGAGTACCATTATGGAACCACCACAATTCAGAATAAAATGAAGGGACCACCAGCCTTTAGAGTACCATGATTTGACCACCATCATTCAGAGTTCCATTATGGGACCAACACCATACAAAGTACCATGATTTGACCACCACCATTCGAAGTACCATGATGGGACCACCACCATACAAAGTACCATGATTTAACCACCACCATTCAGAATACCATGATGGGACCACCACCATTCAGAGTATCATGATGAGATCAGTACCATTCAGTGTACCATGATGGGCCCACCACCAGAGTACCATGATAGGACCACCACCATTCAGAATACCATGATGGGACCCCCACCATTCAGAGAACCACAATGGAACCACTACCATTCAGAGTACCATGATGGTACCCTAACATTCAGAATACCACAATGGAACCACTACCATTCAGAATACCACAATGGAACAACTACCATTCAGAGAACCACAATGGAACCACTACCATTCAGAGTACCATGATGGGACCCCTACCATTCAGAATACCACAATGGAACCACTACCATTCAGAGTACCACAATGGAACCACTACCATTCAGAGTATCATGATGGGTCCACCACCATTCAGAGTACCACAATGGAACCCCTACTATTCAGAGTACCACAATGGACCACTACCATTCTGAATACCACAATGGAACCACTATCATTCAGAGTACCACAATGGAACCCCTACTATTCAGAGTACCACAATGGAACCCCTACTATTCAGAGTACCACAATGGAACCACTACCATTCAGAATACCACAATGGAACCACTATCATTCAGAGTTCCACAATGGAACCCCTTCTATTCAGAGTACCACAATGGAACTACTACCATTCAGAATATCACAATGGAACCACTACCATTCAGAGTACCACAATGGAACCACTACCATTCAGAGTACCATGAAATTACCACCACCATTCAGAGTACCACAATGGAACCCCTACCGTTCAGAGTACCATGATAGGACCACCACTATACAGAGTAACACAATAGAACCCTTACCATTCAGAGAACACTGATAGAACCACCGCCATTTGGAGTACCATGATGGGACCACTACCATTCAGAGTACCATGATGGACTACTACTATTCACAGTGCCTTCATGAGGGAGAAATTTCCCTGTGTATGTTAGAAATACTTGAAGCAAGTGATGGTATGTGTGTATGTGAGTATGTGAGTATGTGTGTATGTGAGTATGTAAGTATGTGTGTATGTGAGTATGTGAGTATGTGTGTATGTGAGTATGTGTGTATGTGAGTATGTGAGTATGTGTGTGAGTATGTGAGTATGTGTGTATGTGAGTATATGTGTATGTGAGTATGTGTGTATTTGATTATGTGTGTATGTGAGTATGTGTGTATGTGAGTATGTGAGTATGTGTGTACGTGAGTATATGTGTATGTGAGTATATGTGTATGTGAGTATATGTGTATGTGAGTATGGGACAAACATCACTGTCATACATCATACAGTCTGTATCAACGTGACGTTGCAAATGATGATATTTCTGTGTGTGATATTCGTAACTAAACCTGACATCTTCTTCCATGGATCAAACCTGATTCCTTCCCATCCCCCTCACTCCTCCCCCATAATAATAACAATAATAATAAAACACAGGACTACACAGACACTACATAACACAGCCATACACTGTTACAGACACTACATAACACAGCCATACACTGTTACAGACGATACATAATGCAGTCATTCAATGTTACAGACGCTACATAACACAGTCATACACTGTTACAGACACTACATAACACAGCCATACACTGTTACAGACACTACATAACACAGCCATACACTGTTACAGACACTACATAACACAGCCATACACTGTTACAGACACTACATAACACAGCAATACACTGTTACAGACACTACATAACACAGTCATACACTGTTACAGACACTACATAACACAGTCATACACTGTTACAGACGCTACATAACACAGTCATACACTGTTACAGACACTACATAACACAGTCATACACTGTTAAAGACACTACATAACACAGTCATACACTGTTACAGACACTACATAACACAGTCATACACTGTTACAGACACTACATAACACAGTCATACACTGTTACAGACACTACATAACACAGTCATACACTGTTACAGACACTACATAACACAGTCATACACTGTTACAGACACTACATAACACAGTCATACACTGTTACAGACACTACATAACACAGTCTTACAGTGTTACAGACACTACATAACACAGTCATACACTGTTACAGACACTACATAACACAGTCATACACTGTTACAGACACTACATAACACAGTCTTACAGTGTTACAGACACTACATAACACAGTCATACACTGTTACAGACGCTACAGGACACAGTAGAAGTACTCACCACCAGCTGGTCGTTGATGTACCACTCGAGGGAGGCAGCTGGCTGGGATAACATGGAAGTACAGTTGAGGACGACTCTGTCTCCCAGCTGGTAGGTGGTTCTGGCTCCCTCCAACACTGGTGCACTCTCAGGCAACTCTGTACCACCACAGGTAACACATGGTTGTGGAGAGTACAGGTACAACACAGTTAGTAGAGTACATGTATGCCACAGTAGAGTACAGGTACAACACAGTAGAGTACAGGTACACCACAGTAGAGTACAGGTACAACACAGTAGAGTACAGGTACAACATATCAATTTTCCTACAACAGAGGTTAGGCTAATTGGATAATAACTCGAAGCTTAGAAGACTGGTATCACATCTGCTTTCCACTTATGCGACACTATGCTAACTTGTGTTCATATGTTGAGAAGACTAGTTCTTGTAGTGATATGATAATTTAGACACATATGCAACACTTGGGTATCTTTATTGATGAAACGTTTCGCCACACAGTGGCTTCATCAGTCCATACAAAGAAGAATCGTGAATAACAGGAGGAGTTTGAGGTAATCAGTCTCTCAGCCTTGAGTCGATGTTGTCAGTCCATCAATCTTTTCAAAATTGATGGACTGACAACATCGACCCTTGTAGTGATATGTTGAAAATACGATCTAACGATATGCTAAAGTTTCTTATTACAATGTTTTAGAGTCACAGTACACAGTGTTATTCGTGAAATTAAGACAAATAAAATGCACAGGATATTTAAGATACACAGGATAGATAAGATACACAGGATATATAAGATACACCGGATAGATAAGATACACGGAATAGATAAGATACCTAGGATAGATATGATAAACAGGATAGATAAGATACACAGGATAAATAAGATACACAGGATAGATAAGATACACAGGATAGATAAGATACACCGGATAGATAAGATACACCGGATAGATAAGATACCTAGGATAGATATGATACACAGGATAATAAGATACACAGGATAAATAAGATACACATGATAGATAATATACACAGGATAGAAAAGATACACAGGACAGATTAGACAATACAGGTAAGACACACAGGACAGGTAAGACACAGGTAAGACACACAGGACAGGTAAGACACAGGTAACACACACAGGACAGGTTAGACACACAGGACAGGTAAGACACACAGGACAGGTAAGACACACAGGACAGGTAAGACACACAGGACAGGTAAGACACACAGGACAGGTAAGACACACAGGACAGGTAAGACACACAGGACAGGTTAGACACACAGGACAGGTAAGACACACAGGACAGGTAAGACACACAGGACAGGTAAGACACACAGGACAGGTAAGACACACAGGACAGGTAAGACACAGAGGTCCAGGTAAGACACACAGGACAGGTAAGACACACAGGTCCAGGTAAGACACATAGGACAGGTAAGACACATGTAAGACACACAGGACAGGTAAGACACACAGGACAGATAAGACGCATGTAAGACAGGTAAGACACACAGGACAGGTAAGACACACAGGACAGGTAAGACACACAGGACAGGTTAGACACACAGGACAGGTAAGACACACAGGACAGGTAAGACACACAGGACAGGTAAGACACACAGGACAGGTAAGACACACAGGACAGGTAAGACACAGAGGTCAGGTAAGACACACAGGACAGGTAAGACACACAGGTCAGGTAAGACACATAGGACAGGTAAGACACATGTAAGACACACAGGACAGGTAAGACACACAGGACAGATAAGACGCATGTAAGACAGGTAAGACACACAGGACAGGTTAGACACACAGGACAGGTAAGACACATGTAAGACAGGTAAGACACACAGGACAGGTAAGACGCATGAAGACAGGTAAGACACAGGTAAGACAGGTAAGACACATGTAAGACGGGTAAGACACAGGTAAGGCACACAGGACAGGTAAGACACACACGACACAGGTAAGACACACACGACACAGGTAAGACAGTTATGACACACAGGACAGGTAAGACACAGGTAAGACACAGGTAAGACACAGGTAAGACACTTACCAATAACAGTCATATTGCCTTCACCAAACTTAGTATGGAAGAGCGGTGCCTCAGTGATCACTTCACACCTGTAGGTGCCAGAGGACGCCAGCTCCAGGTCCCTCAGTGCCACCATCACTGCGTCACTGCCCTCCACCTGTTGGTGCCACGTATAAGTTATTAGACTTACCCCACTCCTGCTACTACTTCGTCTACCCTTATTACTGCTTCTACCTTTTCTACTATTACTACTACTATTACCATTGCACCCCTCCCTTTGTTCCCCTTTCTATATCTCGTGGCATCAACTACTCCTCCTATATTTTACTATCGGTACTACGTCTGTTATTCCTTCTACTGCCAGCATTACCACTACAGTAAGGCCCCACTTATACGGCAGGAACGCCGTAAAGCGGTGGAAGGGGCCCTACTGTACTTGTTCTTCTTCTTCTTCTTCTTCTTCTTCTCTCTCTCTCTCTCTCTCTCTCTCTCTCTCTCTTCTCTCTCTCTCTCTCTCTCTCTCTCTCTCTCTCTCTCTCTCTTCCCTGTATTCCTCGCCTATGTATACTGGCTCTTTCACTCTCTTCTGGTGTTTGTCTTTATTCTGAAGCGAATGATAATGCTGTCAGTGTTTGCTAGTTCTTCTTCTTCTGCCTCGTATCATGCTGTTGTCTATCTTGATAGACTGTTGGTAAGTATAGTAGCTTCTTGGTTCCCTGATAGATTATTCTTGTGTATAGTAATGGTACTAAAGTCGTCAGTTATTACTGTCTCTTTGTTTAATTAATGATTTAATTTCGTCACGTATAGGGCGTCTTTTTTCTTACTTTATTGGGGACGATGTACAGCATCTTTATTGTCTTTATTGCCAGAAATATCGACTTATACCAAGAGGATGACAGAAAGAGAGAGGGAGGGAGGGAAAGAGAGAGGGAGAGAGAGAGAGGGGAAAGAGAGAGAGAGAGAGAGAGAGAGAGAGAGAGAGAGAGAGAGAGAGAGAGAGAGAGAGAGAGAGAGAGAGAGAGAGAATCACCCACGACGATACCTTAAAACAAACAGAGACCAGTAATTTACATCCTGTCTTTCAGAGATTGTCTTAGAATAAGACAAACACTACAGATAATGTCGGTAGATCAGCATCCAGAAGAACTATGCTGGTGGATCAGCATACAGACGAACTATGCTGGTGGATCAGCATACAGACGAACTATGCTGGTGGATCAGCATACAGACGAACTATGCTGGTGGATCAGCATACAGACGAACTATGCTGGTGGATCAGCATACAGATGAACTATGCTGGTAGATCAGCATACAGACGAACTATGCTGATGGATCAGCATACAGACGAACTATGCTGGTGGATCAGCATATAGACGAACTATGCTGGTAGATCAACATACAGACGAACTATGCTGGTAGATCAGCATACAGATGAACTATGCTGATGGATCAGCATACAGACAAACTATGCTGGTGGATCAACATACAGTCGAACTATGTTGGTAGATCAGCATACAGACAAACTATGTTGGTAGATCAGCATACAGATGAACTATGTTGGTAGATCAACATACAGACGAACTATGCTGGTGGATCAGCATACAGATGAACTATGCTGATGGATCAGCATACAGACAAACTATGCTGGTAGATCAGCATACAGACGAACTATGTTGGTAGATCAGCATACAGACAAACTATGTTGGTAGATCAGCATACAGACGAACTATGTTGGTAGATCAGCATACAGACAAACTATGTTGGTAGATCAGCATACAGATGAACTATGTTGGTAGATCAACATACAGACGAACTATGCTGGTGGATCAGCATACAGATGAACTATGCTGGTGGATCAGCATACAGACAAACTATGCTGGTGGATCAACATACAGTCGAACTATGCTGGTAGATCAGCATACAGACGAACTATGCTGGTAGATCAGCATACAGACGAACTATGCTGGTGGATCAGCATACAGACAAACTATTTTGGTAGATCAGCATACAGACGAACTATGCTGGTGGATCAGCATACAGATGAACTATGCTGATGGATCAGCATACAGACAAACTATGCTGGTAGATCAGCATACAGTCGAACTATGCTGGTAGATCAACATACAGACGAACTATGCTGGTAGATCAGCATACAGACGAACTATGTTGGTAGATCAGCATACAGACAAACTATGTTGGTAGATCAGCATACAGACGAACTATGTTGGTAGATCAGCATACAGACAAACTATGTTGGTAGATCAGCATACAGACGAACTATGTTGGTAGATCAGCATACAGACAAACTATGTTGGTAGATCAGCATACAGACGAACTATGTTGGTAGATCAGCATGCAGACGAACTATGCTGGTAGATCAGCATACAGACGAACTATGCTGGTGGATCAGCATACAGACAAACTATGTTGGTAGATCAGCATACAGACGAACTATGTTGGTAGATCAGCATCCAGACAAACTATGCTGGTGGATCAGCATACAGACGAACTATGTTGGTAGATCAACATACAAACTATGCTGGTGGATCAGCATACAGACGAACTATGCTGGTAGATCAGCATCCAGACAAACTATGCTGGTGGATCAGCATCCAGACAAACTATGCTGGTGGATCAGCATGCAGATGAACTAGGTACAAGTACATCGCCACAGGTGTACAACCTTCACAAACAACTGTTCTTCACAGTTATACGTGCACCCATAAACACCTGTTGTCCTTCATATGTTTACACTCTACGCCTGTGTATGCCGCCTTGCTAATCACCAAACGCTGTAACGATATGTACATAAACACATGTGTTCGCTCCTGCACCAGCGTGTGCACATGTGTGCGTATGTATGAATATGTATGTGTGTGTGTGTGTGTGTGTGTATATGTGTATGTGTGTATGTGTGTGTGTGTGTATGTGTGTGTGTGTGTGTGTGTGTGTGTGTGTGTGTGTGTGTGTGTGTGTGTGTGTGTGTGTGTGTGTGTGTGTGTGATTGGAAATACAACAATTAACGTTCGAATAATATTTCACAAAAATAATTGAGCATAAATATAACAGACATCCCAGGCTTTATATTATTGAAACGCACTGTGGTGCTTCAGGCAGTGCTTCACGCAGTGCTTCACGCAGTGCTTCACCCAGTGCTTCACGCAGTGCTTCAGGCAGTGTTTCACGCAGTGCTTCACCCAGTGCTTCAGGCAGTGCTTCACGCAGTGCTTCAGGCAGTGCTTCACGTATTGCTTCACGCAGTGCTTCACGCAGTGCTTCAGGCAGTGTTTCACGCAGTGCTTCACGCAGTGCTTCACGCAGTGCTTCACCCAGTGTATCAGGCAGTGCTTCACACAGTGCTTCACGCAGTGTATCACTTAGTGCTTCACGCAGTGTATCACACAGTGGTGCTTCACACCATGTTTCACACAGGGCTTCACACCATGTTTCACACAGTGCTTCACACCATGTTTCACACAGTGCTTCACACCATGTTTCACACAGTGCTTCACACCATGTTTCACACAGTGCTTCACACCATGTTTCACACAGTGCTTCACACCATGTTTCACACAGTGCTTCACACCATGTTTCACACAGTGCTTCACACCATGTTTCACACAGTGCTTCACACCATGTTTCACACAGTGCTTCACACCATGTTTCACACAGTGCTTCACATCATGTTTCACACAGTGCTTCCCACCATGTTTCACACAGTGCTTCACACCATGTTTCACACAGTGCTTCACACCATGTTTCACACAGTGCTTCACACCATGTTTCACACAGTGCTTCACACCATGTTTCACACAGTGCTTCACACCATGTTTCACACAGTGCTTCACATCATGTTTCACACAGTGCTTCCCACCATGTTTCACACAGTGCTTCACACCATGTTTCACACAGTGCTTCACACCATGTTTCACACAGTGCTTCACACCATGTTTCACACAGTGCTTCACACCATGTTTCACACAGTGCTTCACACCATGTTTCACACAGTGCTTCACACCATGTTTCACACAGCGCTTCACACCATGTTTCACACAGTGCTTCACACCATGTTTCACACAGTGCTTCACACCATGTTTCACACAGTGCTTCACACCATGTCTCACACAGTGCTTCACACCATGTTTCACACAGTGCTTCACACCATGTCTCACACAGTGCTTCACACCATGTTTCACACAGTGCTTCACACCATGTTTCACACAGTGCTTCACACCATGTTTCACACAGTGCTTCACACCATGTTTCACACAGTGCTTCACACCATGTTTCACACAGTGCTTCACACCATGTCTCACACAGTGCTTCACACCATGTTTCACACAGTGCTTCACACCATGTCTCACACAGTGCTTCACACAGTGCGTCCCGCAATGCTTCACACAGTGCTTCGTCACACATAAAATTATGTGATGACACTGATCACTCGTGTCCTCGGCTCTCATACATCACGTCACAGCTCGTACAGTACGTATACAAGTATGTGTACGATATCCTGAACATTATTCATCCTATTGACGTCGTGTCGCTAAAAGTGCATCTGCCAGTTCAGTGCATTGTATATATATATATATACATTTTTTTATTTAAAATAATGGTAAGACTACCAGTGCTTCATCACCGGTATGTCTCTCAGAAATTATTACATATTCGTTTATATATATATATATATATATATATATATATATATATATATATATATATATATATATATATATATATATCGTTCGAATAGGTAAAAATTGCTATTTTGGCTTAAATAATAACGCTCTTCTTGCCGAATAAGGCAAGCGAAAATTTGTGTATACAATATATATATATATATATATATATATATATATATATATATATATATTTTATTGTGACCACGAATGAGTGGTATTGAATCAATAACAACACTGTGACTAGCCGAGGATTGAACCCATGAGTTTTTGCCCTGCCTCGTGGTGAGCGAAAATCACAGTGGGTTAAGGCGTCATGTAATTTTCGCTCACCACGAGGCAGGGCCAATACTACATGGATTCGAATCCTCGGCTAGTCGCAGTGTTGTATATATATATATATATATATATATATATATATATATATATATATATATATATATATATATATATATCGACATATGTCGTGCCGATTAGGTAAAACTGGTCAATTAGCAAGAACTCATCTAAAATTAGGTCCTTGCTAAAATTTTTCTTATACGTTTAGAGATATATTTTTTCATTTATGTTAATGTAAGAATTTATAATTTTGTACCAAGAGAAACTTTGAAAACCTACCTAACCTTATTACAACAAGCGTAATTTAATTTAGCCTAACCCAACTAAATATATTTTAGATACGTTAACATTAATTTAATAATAAACAAACAGAATGATTTTGGCGAAATTATTGCATACACAAATTTTCACTTGTCTTATATGGCAAGGTGAGCGTTGCTATTTAAGCCAAAATCGCAAGTTTTACCTAATCGGCACGACATATATATATATATATATATATATATATATATATATATATATATATATATATATATATATATATATATATATATATATATATATATATATATATATATATATAAATGAATGACAAATGTGAAAATTGCCCATTATAATTTTCCCTTCAGATCGTATATTTTCGTCTATTTTAATATTTTCCGGTCCCAGAGCGAAAAATCCAATTTCACACGTGAGAAGCATTTCTTAGGGTGCTTGACGAGCCGGGTGTGTGTTATTGACAAGTCGCAAAGGAAGATGTCAACACAAAACACGCTAATAACTTAAATATTAAAATTTAATCTTGATTCTTTGACGCAAAAATTTCCCCGAATGCGATTGTTGAAAAGAAGAGACAGGAAAGTGGTTGTGTGTACTCACCTATTTGTGGTTGCAGGGGTCGATTCATAGCTCCTGGCCCCGCCTCTTCACTGATTGCTACTAGGTCCTCTCTCTCCCTGCTCCATGAGCTTTATCAAATCTCGTCTTAAAACTATGTATGGTTCCTGCCTCCACTACGTCGCTTTCTAGGCTATTCCACTTCCTGACAACTCTATGACTGAAGAAATAATTCCTAACATCCCTTTGACTCATAGGAGTCTTCAACTTCCAATTGTGACCCCTTGTTTCTGTGTCCCCTCTCTGGAACATCTTGTCTCTGTCCACCTTATCTATTCCTCGCAGTATTTTATATGTCGTTATCATGTCTCCCCTAACCCTTCTGTCCTCTAGTGTCGTCAGGCCGATTTCCCTTAACCTTTCTTCGTAGGACAATCCCCTTAGCTCTGGGACTAGTCTTGTTGCAAACCTTTGCACTTTCTCTAATTTCTTCACATGCTTGACCAGGTGTGGGTTCCAAACTGGTGCTGCATACTCCAGTATGGGCCTGACGTATATGGTGTACAGAGTCTTGAATGATTCCTTAGTGAGGTATTGGAACGCTATTCTTAGGTTTGCCAGCCGCCCGTATGCTTCATGACTTTATATTTGGCGGGGTTAAATTCAAGGAGCCAGTTACTGGACCAGGCTTGTAGCCTGTCCAGGTCTCTTTGTAGTCCTGCCTGATCCTCGACTGATTTAATTCTTCTCATTAACTTCACATAATCTGCAAACATTGACACTTCTGAGTCTATCCCTTCCGTTATGTCATTCACATATACATATACATATGTGTGTGTGTGTGTGTGTGTGTGTGTGTGTCTTTCTCTCATAATAATATTAATAATATCTAACAACGACAATAAAAATAATAGTAATACTACTACTAATAATAATAATATTCACATTAATAATAATATTATTATTGTTACTATTATTATTATTATTATTATTATTATTATTATTATTATTATTATTATTATTATTATTATTATTATTATTATTATTATTATTATTATTATTATTGTATTAAAAAAAGGAGCGCTGAAACTACTATTATTATTATTACTACTACTACTACTATTATTATTATGAGAAGAAAGCAATAAACCCTTATGGCTTATATGTCACTTTCCAGTTTGGTGTTAAAACAAAAACTTTACTCTTCGTAAGTCGGTGGGAAAAAATGAACGGTGTGGCTAATGGGGATTACTGTATAAATTACGGGAGTCGAGAAATCACAACATGACGTATTCGACAGTGGCGAAATAATGAATATCAAGGGACTGACATATTTGGCGCTAGGTGCCGAGATTTCGCCAGTGGCTAGAGCATATATCCAGGGGGATAAGAGCCCCCTGGGGAACCCTCGGTGACAAATACATATACGGAAACCACGTAATAATATGTGTGTTTCAGTCTATTAATGATAGCGTCTATTCAATGCCTCCCTAGGACTGTTTTAATTAACTGGCCTCAACCTTTCAAAGGAACTGGTTTTTTCCCTGTTGTTTGATGAGTGTTTGACCTCCGGAAGCAATGAATTGTGTGCTGTACGTGTTCATATGTTGTGTGTTCATGCGTCGTGTGCTGTGCATCTTGACCAATCATTTTACTGCTAAATTTGCCACCGTGACCTTACTAATGACCCAGACACTTGTCACTGCTAAACAACAGCCAACAACACTGACCTTACTGACCCACTATCTTCACACACTCCCTTACAGCATTTACTCTCCCCAAAATTCCTCGCACCGCTAACACCGCTAACACCGCACCGCTAACACCGCGTCTCTTTCATTCGTTCATTCCGGAGACTGGCGGAGACTGTGAAAATATTCGAGACAGTGAAGAGGATGTGTTTTTGTGGCTGATCTGTTATGTTGGTTGATGAATGGCACGGCAGTGATATATCACTCACTGGAGTCAAGCACTGCTTTCACCAGCTGCTCTTGTGTCCAGAATAATATGGACAGAAATACGACTTACAGTGGTGCTGGATACTGGGTTATAGTGGTGCTGGATACTGGGTTATAGTGGTGCTGGGTACGTGGGTTATAGTGGTGCTGGATACATGGGTTATAGTGGTGCTGGATGAGGTTGTTAGTGTAGGTATTGAAATCATCCCAATTTATTTCGATAACTGAGACACTTGTGCAACATTTTAAAAACTTTATTCTGGAAACGTATCGCCAGCCAGTGACTTCTTCAGTCCAAGGCAGAGAAGAACGGCGGAGGATGAGGAGGAGGAGTTTGAGGTAATCAGTCCCTCAGCCTTGAGTCGTTGTGTTCACTCCATCACTCTTGATAAAAATACAGCATATAGACTGCTTATATACCGCAGACAGGTGAGGTGAAGCAGTGGTAAGCGGCGTCACCAGTGGAAATCCCACTAGCGGAAGTAGGCCATGCCTATGTGTACTCAAGTAGTTGTGGTTGCAGGGGTCGAGACTTAGCTCCTGGCCCCGCCTCTTCACTGATCGCTACTGGGTCCTCTCTCTCCCTGCTCCATGAGCTTTATCATACCTCGTCTTAAAGCTATGTATGGTTCCTACCTCCACTACATCACTTGCTAGACTATTCTACTTCCTGATTATGGCTGAAGAAATACTTCCTAACATCCCTTTGTTTCTGTGTCCCCTCTTTGGAACACCCTGTCTCTATCCACCTTGTCTATTCCACGCAGTATTTTGTATGTCGTTATCATGTCTCCCCTAACCCTCCTGTCCTCCAGTGTTGTCAGGCCGATTTCCCTTAACCTTTCTTCGTAGGACACGTGTGTGTGTGTGTGAGTGTGTGTGTGTGTGCATGAGTGTGTGTGTTTAGCACTGTGTGTGTGTAACACTGTGTATGTGTGTGTACTCACCTATTTGTACTTACCTATTTTTGGTTGCAGAAGTCGATTCAAAGCTCCTGACCCCGCCTCTTCACTGATCGCTACTAGGTCCTCTCTCTCCCTGCTCCATAAGCTTTATCATACCTCATATTTAAATTATATATGGTTCCTGCCTCCACTACGTCACTTTCTAGACTACTCCACTTCCTGTCAACTCTATGACTTAAGAAATACTTCTTAACATCCCTTTAATTCATCTGAGTCTTCAACTTCCAATTGTGACCCCTTGTTTCTGTGTCCCATCTCTGGAACATCCTGTCTTTGTTCACCTTGTCAATTCCTCGCAGTATTTTATGTCGTTATCATGTCTCCCCTAACCCTCCTGTCCTGCAGTGTTGTCAGGCTGGTAACCCTTAACCTTTCTTCGTAGGACAATCCCCTTAGCTCTGGGACTAGTCTTGTTGCAAACCTTTGCACTTTCTCTAATTTCTTGACGTGCTTGACCAGGTGTGGGTTCCAAACGGTGCTGTATACTCCAGTATGGGCCTGACGTATACGGTGTACAGAGTCTTGAATGATTCCTTGCTGAGGTATAGGAACGCTTTTCTTAGGTTTGCTAGGCGTCCATATGCTGCAGCAGTTATCTGGTTGATGTGTGCCTCAGGAGATGTGATCCTTTTCCTTGAGTGAGGTTTCCAGTCTTTGGCCACCTAGTCTGTACTCTGTCTGCGGTCTGCTTTGACCTTCCCCGATCTTTATGACTTTGCATTTGGTGGGGTTAAATTCGAGGAGCCAGTTGCTGGACCAGGCTTGCAGCCTGTCCAGGTCTCTTTGCAGTCCTGCCTGATCCTCACTTCACATCATCTGCAAACAGGGACAGTTTTGAGTTTTTCCCTTTCGCCATGTCTTTCACATGCACCAAAAACAGCACTGGTCCTAGGACTGACCCCTGTGAACCCCCCTCGTCACAGGCGCCCACTCTGGCACCTCTTCACGTCAGGTATTCTCTGATCCATTGCAGTGCATTTCCTGTTATGCGTGCCTGATCCTCTAGCTTTTGCACTAATCTCTTGTGAGGAACTTTGTCGAAGGCCTTCTTGCTGTCCAGGAAAATCCAATCTATCCACCCTTCTCTCTCGTGTCTTACTTCCGTTATCTTGTCATAAAACTCCAGTAGGTTTGTGACATAGGTTTTCCCTTCCCTGAAACCGTGCTGGTTGTTGTTTATAAGCTTGTTCCGTTCTAGTTGTTCCACCACTCTCCTCCTGATGATCTCCATAACTCTGCATAGTATACACGTCAGTGACACAGGTCTGTAGTTTAATGCCGCGTGTCTGTCTCCTTTCTTAAAAATGGGGACTACATTTGCCATCTTCCACGCCTCAGGTAGTTGCCCAGTTTCAATGGATGTGTTGAAAATTGTTGTTAGTGGCACACACAGTGTCTCTTCTCCCTGTGTGTGTGTGTGTGTGTGTGTGTAGCACTGTTTTTGTGGAACACCAAGAGTGGAACACTGTTTGTGTATGTTTGCGTGCGTGCGTGTGTGTGTGTACTCACCTAATTGTACTCACCTAATTGTAGTTGCAAGGGTCGAGACTCAGCTCCTGGCCCCGCCTCTTCGCTGTCCGCTACTGGGTCTCTGCTCTCCCTGCTCCATGAGCTTTATCATACCTCGTCTTAAAACTATGTATGGTTCCTGCCTCCACTATATCTTTCCCTAGACTATTCCACTTCCTGACTACTCTGTGGCTGAAGAAATGCTTCCTAACATCCCTTTGACTCATCTGAGTATTCAGCTTCCAGTTGTGTCCCCTTGTTTCTGTGTTCCCTCTCTGGAACATCCTGTCACTGTCTACCTTGTCGATTCCCCGCAGTATTTTGTATGTCGTTATCATGTCTCCTCTGACCCTTCTTTCCTCCAGTGTTGTTAGTCCTATTTCCCTCAACCTTTCTTCATAGGACAGACCCCTGAGTTGTGGAACTAACCTTGTCGCAAACCTTTGCACTTTCTCTAGTTTCTTTACGTGCTTGACCAGGTGTGGGTTCCAGACTGGTGCTGCATATTCTAGTATGGGCCTGTGTCTGTGTGCGTGCGTGCATGTGTGTGTGTGTGTGTGTGTGTGTGTGTGTGTGTGTGTGTTGTGTTGTGTGTGTGTGTGTGTGTGTGTGTGTGGTATATAAATTTACTTCTTAATCAAGACTACATAAATTCACATCTTAATCTCCACCTTACAAGACGTTATAAATTTATCTGTTCCAAATAGGATTTGTACGATTTATGTCCTGGTCGCTCGACCTGCTCCGATTTTTGTCCCATCCTCCTCCAAGTCTTCTGACCAGAACTGCCTCTTTTTTTAACGTTTCATCTTAAAATGTTTCGTTAAAAGTTTCACTATTTCCTGTTTTAACTTTATTGTTCTGGGAAAGAGGTTTATTTTCCCCTTTTCACATTAATAAAAATATAAATCGAAGGAAAGATGGAGTTAATAATGGGATTAGTAATGCGATTAGTATAGTAATTAGGAAAGGAATTAGACCGGGTACTCGCCTCAGTAGTGCGAATGGTAACGTGATTAGTATTGGGACTGCGAAAGGGATTAGACCGGTACTGGTATCAGTAGTGGGATTAGCAACAGGAATGTGGTTTAAGATTTCAAAAGAAGATATGAGAAGGTAGAGACGAGAGAATGAGAGAGGAAGTCTCCCAGACAAGTTATGAGACAAACGGGAATTCATGTAAAGCGAATCTTGTCGCCATTGAGAGGGAGAAGAAATGAATGTATTTGCTGGGATGTGGAGTATCAGTGATTCTCATTGTGTAGCTGCCTAGCACTAATATATGACTGCCTAGCGCTAATATATGACTGCCTAGCGCTAATATATGACTGCCTAGCGCTAATATATGACTGCCTAGCACTAATATATGACTGCCTAGCACTAATATATGACTGCCTAGCACTAATATATGACTGCCTAGCACTAATATATGACTGCCTAGCACTAATATATGACTGCCTAGCGCTAATATATGACTGCCTAGCGCTAATATATGACTGCCTAGCGCTAATATAGGACTGCCTAGCGCTAATATATGACTGCCTAGCACTAATATATGACTGCCTAGCACTAATATATGACTGCCTAGCGCTAATATATGACTGCCTAGCGCTAATATATGACTGCCTAGCACTAATATATGACTGCCTAGCGCTAATATATGACTGCCTAGCGCTAATATATGACTGCCTAGCACTAATATATGACTGCCTAGCGCTAATATCTGACTGCCTAGCGCTAATATATGACTGCCTAGCACTAATATATGACTGCCTAGCACTAATATATGACTGCCTAGCACTAATATATGACTGCCTAGCGCTAATATATGACTGCCTAGCACTAATATATGACTGCCTAGCGCTAATATATGACTGCCTAGCACTAATATATGGCTGCCTGGCACTAATATATGACTGCCTAGCACTAATATATGACTGCCTAGCACTAATATATGACTGCCTAGCGCTAATATATGACTGCCTAGCGCTAATATATGACTGCCTAGCGCTAATATATGACTGCCTAGCACTAATATATGACTGCCTAGCACTAATATATGACTGCCTAGCGCTAATATATGACTGCCTAGCGCTAATATATGACTGCCTAGCACTAATATATGGCTGCCTGGCACTAATATGTGACTGCCTAGTGCTAAAATTTGGCTGTCTAGCACTAATATATGACTGCCTAGCACTAATATATGACTGCCTAGCACTAATATATGACTGCCTAGCACTAATATCTGACTGCCTAGCACTAATATCTGACTGCTTAGCACTAATATATGGCTGCCTGGCACTAATATGTGACTGCCTAGTGCTAAAATTTGGCTGGCTAGCACTAATATATGACTGGCTAGCACTAATATATGGCTGCTTACGACTAATATATGGCTGCCTAGTACTACTATATGGCTGCCTGGCACTAATATGTAACTGCCTAGCACTAATATGTGACTGCCTAGTACTAAAATTTGGCTGCCTGGCACTAATATATGGCTGCTTACGACTAATATATGGCTGCCTAGTTCTAATATATGACTTCCTAGCACTAATATATGGCTGCCTTATACAAATATATGGCTGACTAGTATTAATATATGGCTGCCTTGTACTAATATATGACTGCCAAGCACTAATATCTGACTGCTTAGTACTCATATATGGCTGTCAATCACTAATATATGGCTGCTTAGTACTAATATATGGCTGCCTAGCACTAATATATGGCTGTCTAGTACTAAGATATGACTGCCTAGTACTAATATATGACTGCCAAGTACTAATATATGGCTGCCTAGTACTAATATATGACTGCCTAGTACTAATATATGGCTGCTTAGTACTAATATATGGCTGCTTAGAACTAATATATGGATTGTTTTGAAGGTCAATATAGGCTGTCATCATGGTGCAAACATTGGGTTATTGGCATGGGACAAGATATAGTTTGTTAGCATTGTTAATTATTGAGTTATCACTGATAATCAAGTTGTTATCGTTGGTGAATAATGAATATTTAGCATGGATGAAAAAGGTGGTCTGGTGCCCAATGATACGTATTTTTTTTTGTCATATAGGAATGAGGAGTGAGAGGGTGAGGGAAAGTGTGTATTGATCTCTTACCTAGACAAGATATACCGCATTTTCCAGCATATAAGGCGCACGATCATATAAGACGATGTTACCAAGTAGTTGTAACGTAGCGTTAGTAAGCAACTGCTAAAGCGTAATCCAAAGACTGCCCTTGACCCTGACCTTGAGCATATAAGGCGCAGGCTGATTTTGCAAGATTTTTTGTAGGCGAAAAAAGTGCGCCTTATACGCCGGAGAATACGGTAGATACAAATAGCTGAATTTAATGAACTAAATATTGACTCGAAGATCTGGCATTGTGAAACAACATGCAGACATGAGGGTCTATGTCTGTTAAGATATGATACAAACATGTTTGTTCTGCCTTTACTGAAACGAGATATAGAAAAGGTTTCTGGTTACTAAGACAAGTAACCACATAATCTTTAGATTATGTGGTTACTGTGACATGATATAGAAAAATTATGTGGTTACTGTGACAAGATATAGAAAAATTATGTGGTTACTGTGACAAGATATAGAAAAATTATGTGGTTACTGTGACAAGATATAGAAAAATTATGTGGTTACTGTGACAAGATATAGAAAGATTCTGTGGTTACTGTGACAAGATATAGAAAGATTTTGTGGTTACTGAGATAAGATATTGAAAGATACTATGATTACTGAGACAAGATATAGAAAGATACTATGATTACTGAGACAAGACATAGAAAGATTCTATGTTTACTGAGACAAGATATAGAAAGATACTATGATTACTGAGACAAGATATAGGAAGGTTGTTCCTGGAATAACATAGAGACGTATAGATCTACAGTAATTAAGATGGAAAAATATAGAAACGACTGTGGATACCTAGACAAAAATACTAAAAGCTCTGCAGCTGTGGAGATGAGATATAGAAAGATGTATGAAGAGCGAGACAAAGTAGAAATAGAAGTGTGCGAGACATTTCTTGTGTCAAACTCCGTCTCTCTCTCTCTTCAAGTGAGAGTCGCAGGAAGGAAGAGCTTTACGCTCCTGACGTATCAAATATTGCAGGTTACTGGCTGCTGCAGGTCTTCAGAGTCCTGCAGGTGCCTGCGGCAGGAGGATGCAGATATTCTGCTTGTGTGTTTATCTTACAGCAGCTGCGTGTAATATTTACGAGGAAAAAAATTGCCAAGAATATCATAATTATGAAGAAATCTGAAGAGATACACCAAGATCCACAAGATCTTATTTAATACATTGGTTTTAGAGACAGATAAATACAGGAGGTGGTGAGGGGAAGAAAGTGGAGGTGGTGAGGGGAAGAAAGTGGAGGTGTTAGAGGAAGAAAGTGGAGGTGGTGAGGGGAAGAAAGTGGAGGTGGTGAGGGGAAGAAAGTGGAGGTGTTAGAGGAAGAAAGTGGAGGTGTTAGAGGAAGAAAGTGGAGGAGGTGTGAGGAAGAAAGTGGAGGTGTTAGAGGAAGAAAGTGGAGGTGGTGAGGGGAAGAAAGTGGAGGTGTTAGAGGAAGAAAGTGGAGGTGTGAGGGGAAAAAAGTGGAGGTGTGAGGAAAGTGGAGGGTGAGGAAGAAAGTGGAGGTGTGAGGGAAGAAAGTGGAGGTGTGAGGGAAGAAAGTGGAGGTGTTAGAGGAAGAAAGTGGAGGTGTGTAGGAGGAAGAAAGTGGAGGTGGTGAGGGAAGAAGTGGAGTGTGGAAAGTGGGTGTTAGAGGAAGAAAGTGGAGGTGTTAGAGGAAGAAAGTGGAGGTGTTAGAGGAAGAAAGTGGAGGTGTTAGAGGAAGAAAGTGGAGGTGGTGAGGAGAGGAAGAATAGTAGGAAATATGGAAGGAGGGTAGAAGAGTGAGTGAGAGAGAAAGTATGTTGAGAAGAAATGATGTTAAAAATAAAAAGGATGTAAAAATGGAGTGTGAAAGTGAGTGTTAAGGTGGTGGATGTTGTGGTGTTGTAAGAATAGTGTATCCGGTGGTAGTGTGTGTGTGTGTGTGTGTGTGTGTGTGTGTGTGTGTGTGTGTGTGTGTGTGTGTATTCACCTAATTGTACTCGCCTATTTGTGGTTGTAGGGGTCGAATCATAGCTCTTGGCCCCACCTCTTCGCTGATCGCTACTAGGTCCACTTTCTTCTTGCTCCAAGACCTATATCGTACCTCTTCTGTGTGTGTGTGTGTGTGTTCTCAGCTTCCTTCCTTACATGTGGTCTTAATTGCCAGGTTTGTGTGAGTAAGAATTATAGCGTGTGTGTGGCACCGAGAGTCTTGCGGCACTGTAGACCATCACTGATGGTGATGGTGATGCTACCTGGTGATGGAGGTGATGATGCTGATGGTGAAGCTACCTGGTGATGGAGGTGATGATGGTGAAAATCTTAGAGGTACTTGGTGATGGTTAAAAATCTTGAAGCTCCTGGTGACGGATGCGAATCGTGAATTTTCCTTGGTGATGGGTGAGAATGTTGACAGCTCCTTGGTGATGGGTGAGAATGTTGACAGCTCCTTAGTGATGGGTGAGAATGTTGACAGCTCCTTGGTGATGGGTGAGGATGTTGACAGCTCCTTGGTGATGGGTGAGGATGTTGACAGCTCCTTGGTGATGGGTGAGAATGTTGACAGCTCCTTGGTGATGGGTGAGAATGTTGACAGCTCCTTGGTGATGGGTGAGAATGTTGACAGCTCCTTAGTGATGGGTGAGAATGTTGACAGCTCCTTGGTGATGGGTGAGAATGTTGACAGCTCCTGGTGATGGGTGAGAATGTTGACAGCTCCTTAGTGATGGGTGAGAATGTTGACAGCTCCTTGGTGATGGGTGAGGATGTTGACAGCTCCTTGGTGATGGGTGAGGATGTTGACAGCTCCTTGTTGATGGGTGAGAATGTTGACAGCTCCTTGGTGATGGGTGAGAATGTTGACAGCTCCTTGGTGATGGGTGAGAATGTTGACAGCTCCTTAGTGATGGGTGAGAATGTTGACAGCTCCTTGGTGATGGGTGAGAATGTTGACAGCTCCTTGGTGATGGGTGAGAATGTTGACAGCTCCTTAGTGATGGGTGAGAATGTTGACAGCTCCTTGGTGATGGGTGAGGATGTTGACAGCTCCTTGGTGATGGGTGAGGATGTTGACAGCTCCTTGTTGATGGGTGAGAATGTTGACAGCTCCTTGGTGATGGGTGAGAATGTTGACAGCTCCTTGGTGATGGGTGAGAATGTTGACAGCTCCTTAATGATGGGTGAGAATGTTGACAGCTCCTTGGTGATGGGTGAGAATGTTGACAGCTCCTTGGTGATGGGTGAGGATGTTGACAGCTCCTTGGTGATGGGTGAGAATGTTGACAGCTCCTTGGTGATGGGTGAGAATGTTGACAGCTCCTTGGTGATGGGTGAGAATGTTGACAGCTCCTTAGTGATGGGTGAGAATGTTGACAGCTCCTTGGTGATGGGTGAGAATATTGACAGCTCCTTGGTGATGGGTGAGAATGTTGACAGCTCCTTGGTGATGGGTGAGAATGTTGACAGCTCCTTGGTGATGGGTGAGAATGTTGACAGCTCCTTGGTGATGGGTGAGAATATTGACAGCTCCTTGGTGATGGGTGAGAATATTGACAGCTCCTTTGTGATGGGTGAGAATGTTGACAGCTCCTTGGTGATGGGTGAGAATGTTGACAGCTCCTTGGTGATGGGTGAGAATATTGACAGCTCCTTGGTGATGGGTGAGAATATTGACAGCTCCTTGGTGATGGGTGAGAATATTGACAGCTCCTTGGTGATGGGTGAGAATATTGACAGCTCCTTGGTGATGGGTGAGAATGTTGACAGCTCCTTGGTGATGGGTGAGAATATTGACAGCTCCTTGGTGATGGGTGAGAATATTGACAGATCCTTGGTGATGGGTGAGAATATTGACAGCTCTTTCAAGTTCCGTGATGGGAAAAATCTGAAAAGATCCTTGGAGTTCCGTAATGGGTTAAAGTTCCTTGTAGCTCCGTGTGGGTGAAAATAAGTGCCAAGAAACAGTGAGAGAGTGTTAGAAAGAGAGAGAGAGAAAGAGAGAGTTTTGCCTTGTTAAGTCACTCACCGACTTTCTCCTCTACGGCAAAAAGTAATTTTTGCAGCCTGAGAAGATCAAAAGGAAAAGTTTGCAACTTTTTCAACGTGAAAGTTGCAACACAGTGTATGATTCCAGCGAGGAGAGTGAAAGTCGATTACCGCACTCCTCAGTCCTCCACTCTGATTCCTCAGAACAGCCTTCCACTCCACAGTTTTAGGAACAGGTACGATAGGGACAATCTACTGAATAGGATGGAAGGACAAAGAAGAGGCTGGGGACGGGAGATGCGACTGGATCCAATCGTATCCCACAAGTGGGTGGACACTCACACACACACACATACATATACACACTAGAGGATTACACAGAACACTAATACTGGCGTATACAACAGCGCTCTTGCATAATAAAACCATGAACATATCTAAACGAGGCCTCTCTAGCTGTCCAACGTTGATAATAACCTCGTTTAACCACAAGTATGACCCCAGGGAAGCTCAGGGAACCGGTAATGGCCCTCATGATTGTGATTGTCGGTGGTCACGATTGGGACTGTCAGCGTCACTGACCTCACAACAAAGCGTCCTTGCTCAGCACAACACCTATATAAAATTACCTTATTTTCCCCTTCCTCCGATCAAACATTATTATTATTATTCTCGGAGGAAGAAATGTAATTGTTTGTAGAAGAGTGATTTTCTTATTTTGTTTGATGGTTTGTCGTGTATTTTTGGTTGCTGGTTGATATATATATATATATATATATATATATATATATATATATATATATATATATATATATATATATATATATATATATATATATATATATATATATATATATATATATATTTTTTTTTTTTTTTTTTTTTTTTAACAAGTCGGCCGTCTCCCACCGAGGCAGGGTGACCCAAAAAGAAAGAAAATCCACAAAAGAAAATACTTTCATCATCATACAACACTTTCTCACACTCATACATAATCACTGTCTTTGCAGAGGAGCTCAGATACGACAGCTGAGAATAGTCCCCCCCAGCTGTCACTATCCCAGACCCCTCCTTTAAAGTGCAGGCATTGTACTTCCCATTTCCAGGACTCAAGTTCAACTAAATCAATTAACTGGTTTCCTGAACCCCTTCACAAAATGTTACCCTGCTCACACTCCAACAGATCGTCATGTCCCAAAACCATTCGTCTCCATTCACTCCTATCTAACACGCTCACACATGCTTGCTGGAAGTCCAAGCCCCTCGCCCACAAAACCTCCTCTACCCCTTCCCTCCAACCTTTTCTAGGACGACCCCTACCCCGCCTTCCTTCCCCTACAGATTTATACGCTCTCCAAGTCATTCTACTTTGATCCATTCTCTCTAAATGACCAAACCACCTCAACAACCCCTCTTCAGCCCTTTGACAAATACTTTTAGTAACTCCACACCTTCTCCTAATTTCCACATTCCGAATTTTCTGCATAATATTTACACCACACATTGCCCTTAGACAGGACATCTCCACTGCCTCCAGCCTCCTCCTCGCTGCAGCATTTGCAACCCATGCTTCACACCCATATAAGAGTGTTGGTACCACTATACTTTCGTACATTCCTTCTTTGCCTCCATGGATAACGTTTTTTGTCTCCACAGATATCTCAACGCACCACTCACCTTTTTTTCTTCATCAATTCTATGGTTAACCTCATCCTTCATAAACCCATCCGCTGACACGTCAACTCCCAAATATCTGAAAACATTTACTTCTTCCATAATCCCTCTCTCCAATGTGATATCCAATTTTTCTTTATTTAAATCGTTTGATACCCTCATCATCATATATATATATATATATATATATATATATATATATATATATATATATATATATATATATATATATATATATATATATATATATATATATATATATATATATATATATATATATATATATATATATATATATATATATATATATATATATATGTGTGTGTGTGTGTGTGTGTGTGTGTGTGTGTGTGTGTCGTGCCGAATAGTCCTTTCTAAAAAAAATTCTTATACGTTTAAAGATATATTTTTTTCATTCATGTTAATGTAAAAATTAATAATTTTGTACCAAAACAACCTTTGAAAACTTACCTAACCTTATTATAACAAACGCAATTTAATTTAGCCTAATCCAACTAAATATATTTTAGATAAGTTTACAATAATTTAATAATAAACAAACACAATGAAATATATTTTTTTCTTTAAGTTCAGAATGATTTTTGAGAAATTATTGCATACACAAATTTTTTCTTGCCTTATTCGGCAAGAAGAGCATTGTTGATTAATTAAGCCAAAATCGCAAGTTTTACCTATTCGGCAGTTTCCCACCGAGGCGGGGTGGCACAAAAGGAAAAAACGAAAGTTTCTCCTTTTACATTTAGTAATATATACAGGAGAAGGGGTTACTAGCCCCTTGCTCCCGGCATTTTAGTCGCCTCTTACGACACGCATGGCTTACGGAGGAAGAATTCTGTTCCACTTCCCCATAAAATAATATATATATATATATATATATATATATATATATATATATATATATATATATATATATATATATATATATGTCTAATATATATATATTGTCTAATGATCTTGTAGAAAGATGTTCGCTGATGAACATAGTTATCTCTGCAACTTTCCTCACTTCTCTTCCTCTTTTCCTCACCTAGTTCTCCTCTTCATCTCCTCCGGCAGTTCTCCTCCGCCTATCCCTCGTCTTCCCGACCACTCCACTCTTTTATTTATCTCTCACAATCATTTCCTTTTGTGAGATTTTTTTCTTTATCGGCGAGGCTGTCGCCTCTACTGCGTCTCTCTCGATTTTCTGTAAGTATTTAGTCCCTTACACTCGCTGGCTGACCACAACTTTCTGAAATTTCGGTCTTTGACCAGAACTTTTCTTGAATTTTGGTCTCTGCCTTTCAACTTTCTTCAACTTTGAACTCTGGTCAGTTTTTTTTTTTTAATTTGGGTCTCATGCCAAAATTTCCTTACAGTTTGGTCTTTGAGATACAAATATCTGAAATTTCGGTCTCTTCCTCATATTTCTTAAATTGGGTCTCTGATCCAAGAATTTGTTAAATTTTGGTCTCTGGCTCACACCTTCAACCACGGTCACAGAAACTCAACATGACAACACAAGGAAAATACAAGCAACATCAACACAATCCCGTGCAACATTTTCTCCTCTTTCTCTTCACACTTCGTCCACAATAAAAAAAGTATAATACAATACAATATTACGATATGCATTAATAACAAAATACAGTAATACAAACATAAGACAACAGTAATACAAGAAAATACAAATCGCAACAAAATACCGTAATACAAACAAAATAATACAACAATACAAAAAAATACAACTACAAAAAAAGAATGCAGTAGAATAAAGTAGGAATGTAGATAAGTGGAACAATCTACCAAGTGGGATTGTTGAAGCCACAATCTTGACAGCTTTAAAAATCAGGTTAGACAAAGAGACGAGTGGGAAGGGTTGGATTTGAGTGGGAAGGGTTGCATTTGAGTGGGAAGGGTTGGATTTGAGTGGGAAGGGTTGGATTTGAGTGGGAAGGGTTGCATTTGAGTGGGACCAGCAGAGCTTCGGTTGATAAGGTTATTGAAGATTGAAAGATGATGTAATTAGACCATCAGCCAAGGTTTATGGTCTGATTACATCAACTTTATTTCATTACTGCTGCTTCCTTTTGTATTTAGCTAAAGAAGCCTGCTATGTAGGCGGTAAGTTTCATCAATAAAGTTACACTTGACGGTATTTTATACCATTTTCATCAATAAGGTTAAGTTAAGTTCCCGTGAAAATGTGTTGGCCAAGATTTTGAGTGGGGAACCATGTGAATTTCCGAAGGACCTGGCTTGCATAGGCCAGTAGACCTACTGCAGTTGATAAAAATTAGACACATGTGCAACACTTGGGTATCCTTACTGAGGAAAGGTTTGGCCATACAGTGGCTTCATCAGTCCTATACAAAGAAAAATGGTGAAGATCACAAGGAGTTCGAGATAATCAGTCGCTCAACCTGGAGTCGATGTAACCAGTCCATCAATCTTGAAAAGATACCCAAGTTTTAAACATGTGTCTAATTTATCAACTTCTCGGTTCTCTGAACCATTTATCTACAAGTGGTTCTCCCTTCTTGTCTTCTTAATACAACACAGGATCAAATTTCAATGCATGTAAAAATAATGCAGTTATTTTCAAAATATTAATCAATCTTCCCCAACAATATTACTGAGTTAACAAAGTGTGATGCTTCACGCATTACAACAACGAATAATACAACACACTAACTTTATAATACAACAGATGAACGTTATGATACAGCGTATTATAATGCAGGTGAGATTAGGCTAGGTTAACTTAATTTGGATTAGGTTAGATTAGAACTGATTACGTTAGGTTTCATGAGATCTGGTTAGGTTAGGTTAGATCTGATTTTAGGTTAGGTTAGATTAGGTGAGGCTGGCAAAACCCGAGCACTGTGCCGATGCTGCAAGGTTCCCATCACCTGAGATGAAGCTGACACAAGATAAAAACATTCCGAGAGAGAGAGAGAGAGAGAGAGAGAGAGAGAGAGAGAGAGAGAGAGAGAGAGAGAGAGAGAGAGAGCCTCTTCAACTGCCGCCAGGAGGTCCCACTAACCAAACAATGGGAGCAGCACATCAAGAAGGACGTGTGTGATAGCAGTAACAATTTGTATAGCAACGTTACTCTCAGCATCTCTCTCTCTCTCTCTCTCTCTCTCTCTCTCTCTCTCTCTCTCTCTCTCTCTCTCTCTCTCTCTCTTCTCTCTCTCTCTCTCTCTCTCTCTCTCTCCCCTCCACCCGCCCGGCCACAATTGGAGAGGTGGTGTTGAAAGTGATGCCGGGAGGAACGTCCACTTGCTGGTAACGATACGAGGAGCTGCCAGCAATGGTCGGTGTAAGAGTCAGTGTGGAAGATTATAGTGCCGTGGCAGACACTGCAAGACGACCACACCACAGTGAGAGGTAAGGCCTGGGGTAGTGGCAGACACTGCAAGACGACCACACCACAGTGAGAGGTAAGGCCTGGGGTAGTGGCAGACACTGCAAGACGACCACACCACAGTGAGAGGTAAGGCCTGGGGTAGTGGCAGACACTGCAAGACAACCACACCACAGTGAGAGGTAAGGCTGGGGTAGTGCAGCACTGCAAGACGTACAGTGAGAGTAAGGCCAGTAGTGCAGACACTGCAAGACGACACACCACAGAGAGTAGGCCTGGGAGGTGGCAGACACTGCAAGCGACCACACCACAGTGAGAGTAAGGCCTGGGTAGTGGCAGATACTGCAAGACAACCACACTATAGTGAGGTGAGGGCTGGGGACGTGGCAGACACTGCAAGACTACCACACCACAGTGAGAGGTGAGAGTCATTGTCGTTGCTGGGGTCGTGGCAGATCTACATAGGTAGAGCCATCATAGTACACACAGTGAAGTAGAACAGAGAACCTTGAACAAGGTGTGTACACGCATCTCAGTACACACAATGAAGTAGAACAGTAAACACACTGAACACAGTGTGTAGACGCACCACAGTACACACAGGAAAGAACAGTGAACGGTGAATACAATAAACAGTGGACATGGTGTGTAGGCGTATCAGAGTACGCACAGTAAAGTAGAACAGTGAACACAGAGTGCAAACACATCACAGTACACACAAACGGAGAAGCGACACCATACACATTAAAGCTTGTACAAAACTTATCTACACAGGTAGATGACGTTTCGGTCCTTCCTGGGCAATTACTACACTTTTCGGTACGCCCTAGTCCATTATTATAAGTTTCGGTCCCTCCTAGACCATAATTACACTTTTCGATCTTTCCTGGACCATTATCAAGGTCAGAAACAAGTAATCGTCGTCTAGTTTTCATTTCTAATTTGAAGGTTACTTGCGAATTATTGCAAAGGAAGTAACAAGGTCAGTAGACTGCAAGTATCTCTGGCAGGGAGGCTTGTGTGGAGATTAATGTTAGGCTACAAGTATCTCTGGCAGGGAGGCTTGTGTGGAGATTAATGTTAGGCTACAAGTATCTCTGGCAGGGAGGCTTGTGTGGAGATTAATGTTAGGCTACAAGTATCTCTGGCAGGGAGGCTTGTGTGGACATTAATGTTAGGCTACAAGTATCTCTGGCAGGGAGGCTTGTGTGGACATTAATGTTAGGCTACAAGTATCTCTGGCAGGGAGGCTTGTGTGGAGATTAATGTTAGGCTACAAGTATCTCTGGCAGGGAGGCTTGTGTGGAGATTAATGTTAGGCTACAAGTATCTCTGGCAGGGAGGCTTGTGTGGAGATGTCAACACATACACTGGAAAGTGTGTGGGAAGAGACAGGGCCAAGCACTGGAACACTATATCTTGGAGCGTCTAAACAGACCTGCAGGCGAACTCTGAAATATTTTATCATTGTTAATGGTAAGATATCTGGAATGCTGAGACTGTACCCACATTTTGCGTCGACGAACTGAGTGTTAATGAGACTGCAACCCAATAATGACCAATTTTGTTTAGTGGTAATAATATACTTAGTTTTTTAATGTGTCTCTATTCTGTTTTATTTACATTACCTATACAAAGCAATAGCAGTATATGAAATTATTGTAATATTTGTTTGTGATGTAACTATGTTCAGCCTGGTCTGATAAAGACCCATTGTGACCTCTGTAATCCTGTATGTGTGCACTACCGCTCGCAAGATGAGCCTGGAGTGCACGATGATCCGTTGAGGTGCACGAGCACCACGGGACGTTGTTAAGAGTGTCAGTGGCGAGGTGCATGATAAGACGACAGATGTTACAGAAAGTAAACAATGAAATGGAGGCAGGAATTTCATGGTTAGGACACACACACACACACACACACACACACACACACACACACACACACACACACACACACACATCCACACAAACAAGGAATCGTTCAAGACACTGTACACCGTGTACGTCAGGCCCATACTAGAATATGCAGCACCAGTCTGGAACCCACACCTGGTCAAGCACGTAAATAAACTAGAGAAAGTGCAAAGGTTTGCGACAAGGTTAGTTCCACAACTCAGGGGTCTGTCTTATGAAGAAAGATTGAGGGAAATAGGAATAACAACACTGGAGGAAAGAAGGGTCAGAGGAGACATGATAACGACATACAAAATACTGCGGGGAATCGACAAGGTAGACAGTGACAGGATGTTCCAGAGAGGGAACACAGAAACAAGGGGACACAACTGGAAGCTGAAGACTCAGATGAGTCAAAGGGATGTTAGGAAGCATTTCTTCAGCCACAGAGTAGTCAGGAAGTGGAATAGTCTAGAGAAAGATATAGTGGAGGCAGGAACCATACATAGTTTTAAGACGAGGTATGATAAAGCTCATGGAGCAGGGAGAGCAGAGACCCAGTAGCAGACAGCGAAGAGGCGGGGCCAGGAGATGAGTCTCGACCCCTGCAACCACAATTAGGCGAGTACAATTAGGTGAGTACACACACACACACACAGAAGGAAATAAATGGTATAAAATACCGACACAATGGAAAAATAAACACATAAGCAGTATAATGTGATTCTTTATTGACAACGTTTCGCCCACGCAGTGGGCTTTATCAAGTCACAGACAGATCTACCTGGAAAATGAGCAACACAGAAGGGTTAGATGAGACATGATAACGACATACAAAATACTGCGGGAATCGACAAGGTAGACAGTGACAGGATGTTCCAGAGAGGGAACACAGAAACAAGGGGACACAATTGAAAGCTGAAAACTCAGATGAGTCAAAGGGATGTTAGGAAGCATTTCTTCAGCCACAGAGTAGTCAGGAAGTGGAATAGTCAAGCAAATGATGTAGTGGAGTCAGGAACCATACATAGCTTTAAGACGAGGTATGATAAAGCTCATGGAGCAGGGAGAGAAGAGACCCAGTAGCGGACAGTGAAGAGGCGGGGCCAGGAGGTGAGTCTCGACCCCTGCAACCACAATTAGGTGAGTACAATTAGGTGAATACACACACACACACACACCTGCAACCACAACTAGGTGAGTACAACTAGGTGAGGTGAGTACACACACACAAACACACACACACACACACACAAACACACACACACACACACACAAACACACACACAAACATACACACACAAACACACATACACACACACACACACACACACCACACACACACACACACACACACACACTCTCACACACACACAGTAACAATAGAATAACTCACATCAACATTGACGCCAGGAACCAGGAAAGTGCTCTTAGTGACGTTGTTAGCTGGGATGAACTGATAGAAGAGTTTCTCTCCCTTGTACCACTTAAGACTGTAGAGTGTAGCATTGTCCAGCTTATACCTGCACCAGAGTTCAGCCCTCGACCCTCGCACCTTATATTGTGGTACATGTACCTCTTGCATCTCCAGCGAGGTACCGCACCCTGGGGAGTAAGATGGTGTTATTACCCTGGGGAGCAAGATGGTATTATATTGTGGTACATGTACCTCTTGTATCTCCAGCGAGGTACCGCACCCTGGGGAGTAAGATGGTGTTATTAACCTGGGGAGTAAGATGGTGTTATTACCCTGGGGAGCAAGATGGTGTTATTACCCTGGGGAGCAAGATGGTATTATATTGTGGTACATGTACCTCTTGCATCTCCAGCGAGGTACCGCACCCTGGGGAGTAAGATGGTGTTATTACCCTGGGGAGCAAGATGGTATTATATTGTGGTACATGTACCTCTTGCATCTCCAGCGAGGTACCGCACCCTGGGGAGTAAGATGGTGTTATTACCCTGGGGAGCAAGATGGTATTATATTGTGGTACATGTACCTCTTGCATCTCCAGCGAGGTACCGCACCCTGGGGAGTAAAATGGTGTTATTACCCTGGGGAGCAAGATGGTATTATATTGTGGTACATGTACCTCTTGCATCTCCAGCGAGGTACCGCACCCTGGGGAGTAAGATGGTGTTATTACCCTGGGGAGCAAGATGGTATTATATTGTGGTACATGTACCTCTTTCATCTCCAGCGAGGTACCGCACCCTGGTGAGTAAGATGGTGTTATTACCCTGGGGAGCAAGATGGTATTATATTGTGGTACATGTACCTCTTGCATCTCCAGCGAGGTACCGCACCCTGGGGAGTAAGATGGTGTTATTACCCTGGGGAGCAAGATGGTGTTATATTGTGGTACATGTACCTCTTGCATCTCCAGTGAGGTACCGCACCCTGGGGAGTAAGATGGTGTTATTACCCTGGGGAGCAAGATGGTATTATATTGTGGTACATGTACCTCTTGCATCTCCAGCGAGGTACCGCACCCTGGTGAGTAAGATGGTGTTATTACCCTGGGGAGCAAGATGGTATTATATTGTGGTACATGTACCTCTTTCATCTCCAGCGAGGTACCGCACCCTGGTGAGTAAGATGGTGTTATTACCCTGGGGAGCAAGATGGTATTATATTGTGGTACATGTACCTCTTGCATCTCCAGCGAGGTACCGCACCCTGGGGAGTAAGATGGTGTTATTACCCTGTGGAGTAAGATGGTGTTATTACCCTGGGGAGCAAGATGGTGTTATTACCTGTAGGGAGCAAGATTGTGCTATTACCCCATGGAGGAAGATGTTATTACCCTGGGTAGTAAGAAGGTATTATATTGTGGTACATGTACCTCTTGCATCTCCAGCGAGGTACCATATCCTGAAGGAATAAGATGGTATTATTACCCTGGGGAGCAAGATGGCGTTATTACCTGTAGAGTGGTGGAAGATCGTGACTTCTTGCGGGGTAATGCACCTTGGGGGGAGAAAGATAATCTTATACTGAAATGGGAAGTGGATGTATATCTCTATGGAACTCGTAACCTGTAAAGATATATATATATATATATATATATATACATGAGCCTTGTTCAACATACAGTAACCTCAATAGACATCTTAAAATAGTAAATAAAGGAAATCTGCTTTTTAAAGAATTTCAATGTTTCGAGTATAACTTGTTTAATAAGGAGCCGGATAAGGTAAAAAAAAGAGACAACACTAAATTACAGAGAGATTCCGAATTCCCTGCTGGTAGAATTACATTAAGAGATAACATTTTTATATCTTTTACGGCAAGAATTTTTTGTTTATAACTAGAAGTCTCGGTCAAGGGGCTGAAACTTTCTGCGACTAGCCAAGGACTCGAACCCATGTTGTTTTGGTCCGCCTCATGGTGAGCGAAAACCACATGACGCTCTAACCCACAGGACCACCAAATCCTACAAGAATCACGAACCCAGCAGAACTAGGTGTTTTACCGTGATCCGAGGACATACGGTGGTGTGGGTGCCTCTCAGCTAATTTCATTCTACTCCCCATTTGTTGTACCAGCCTCAACAAGCAGTATTTTATATTATTGTAACCACGAACGAGAAGTATTGATCAATAACAACACTGCGACTGTGGGTTAGAGCGTCATGAGATTTTCGCTCACCATGAGGCGGGCCAAAACAACATGGGTTCGAGTTCTTGGCTAGTCGCAGAGTGGTTATTGACCAATACCACTTATTCGTGGTTACAACGTCTAGCGTGAGCTGGACGCCAAGGTATTGTCCAGTGTGGTACGGTCGGCAAAGCACTGCATACCTTGGCACAAGGTTCGTAGGTTCGAGTCTCCGTCGGCCAGAGATCAGTGTTTGGTTATATATATATATATATATATAAATATATATATATATATATATATATATATATATATATATATATATATATATATATATATATATATATATATATATATATATATACAATAAGATCACAGTAAAGAGGTGATATCACAATATGCAAAACAACCACTGTGAAAAAATAGCGAAATTCCAAGCGATTTCGTTACTTCTCACATTATGAAGGAACTATAAAAAATAAAACATCAACAGAAAGGCATATAAAAAGTCAAGACTACACCTCACAGTCGAGTCACAACACCCGACTCTGTGAAACACACCTGATACTCTACCCAAGCATTAAGATTTTTTACTTTTCTAATGTATCATTAAATTTTTCACAAATTGTATTAATTATAAAGGAATCCAATTTATATAAATCAGAAAAAAACATTCAAATTATTTTCAAAACTGCTTTTAATGAAACATGATTCTATTATATGCCTCTCAACCATGGACTTGCTTGATACAACCTTCTCAGCATTTTGAAAATCAATTGGATGGTTAAAATCTCTCACATGAATACATAGAGCATTAGACTCTTGTCCCGTTCTAATGCTATATTTATGTTGTTTTAATCTTAGTTCAAGACTTTTACCAGTTTGACCATAATAAACTTTATCGCATATTTTACAAGGAATCTTATAGACACATCCGTCAGCATTTTGGGGGAAATTCTTTATCAAAAGTTTTTTTTTACTGTATCAAGATTTTTAAATACCACTTTGATATTAAAAGTCTTAAGAAGGGAAGGCATATCAACCAAGTTTTCATGGTAAGGGAGAACCAACATATTTTTAGTTGAATAAGGTTGGATGTCCCTTTTTGGATTGTAAAAAGTATTTCTAGCTATTTTACAGGATTTATCAATTACGTTTCTTGGGTATTTTAGATCATTAACTATTTCATAAATTTTGAATATTTCTTCATCTATGAACTCTGGACTACAAATACGTAAAGCTCTCAAAAACATAGATGAGAATACCGACACTTTAACTCTATCTTGATGTGAAGAATAATAGTGTACATAGGAACAGTTATTTGTTGGTTTTCTGTAAATTTTTAATTTTTAATCATTGTTACCCTTAATAATTAAAACATCTAGGAAAGGCAATGAGTTATTTACTTCGAACTCAACAGTAAAATTTATAGAACGAGCTAAGCAATTTAATTTAACAAGGAAATGGTTTATGTCTACATTCTTAGGCATAAGGCACAAAATATTATCAACATATCTATACCACTTAGCTCTGTTAGGAAGGATAGTGTTAAGCAATCTTGTTTCAAAAAATTCCATGTATAAATTACTAAGAACAGGTGATAGAGAATTTCCCATTGCCATACCAAACTTCTGAGAGTAAAACTCATCATTAAATACAAATTTTGCATCAACAATACAAAGTTTAATAAGTTTAATGATAGTAGAAACTGGCAATGGTAAATCGTAATTAACAAGTTCTTCAGATAAGAAACTTAATAAATCATCAACTGGAACTTTTGTAAACAAAGAAGTAACGTCAAAACTAACCATGTTGAAATCATTTAAATCAGTCAAGGTGTATAATTTATCCACTAAATTTATGTTGTTTTTAACATTAAAGTTAGAATTTTTTCCAACAATGCGGCTCAAAATATCAACAAGCCATTTAGATAATTTATAAGAAACTGAAGTGAAGTCACGAAAGCGCTTGGAACTTCGCTATTTTTTCACAGTGGTTGTTTATTGAAGAATAATTTTAGTTATATCTGATTTAGATTAAATCATATATGATCATAGTATTGAAATTTTAGAAAGGTGAGAAAGTATTTGTGAATTACAGATAAGAAGAGATCTGTTTATTTTGTCTCAGCTGATGATGGTCTCTGAAGCCGAAATATTAAGATCTCCCTTTCTCTCTCTTATCTATGTTTCGTTTTTCTTTCTGCGTTCATGACACTTTTATCAAGTCATGAAGTAATATATTGTAAGATACTGATCTATCTATACACTGAGAGATTACCTTAATTACTGTATTAGGGACTGAAACATTCTTGATGGTTTGCAGGTGATATTCAGCCTTACTGACCCATCGTGTAGTGGACAGGCTTTAAACTTAACAGACTTCGGCAGTCAATACCTAGCTACTTAACTTACCTAACAACTTGAGTAAGATGAGTAGGGCGGTGAGTGCGTGAGTGTGCAGTGGAAGACTCATGTTGACAGGTGATGGCAGGTGTTGAGTCTGTGGCGTCACATCCTCACCAGCACACCTGGACACACAGATGTTGATGGTGATACAGGCAGGTGTTCACGTTAAGGTGTGGCCTCACATCCTCACACACACATGTTGATGGTGATAGAGGCAGGTGTTTAAACTCCGGAATCACATCCTCGTCAACAAACCTGGACACAGACACACTTTATCAATAAAACTTTTTTTTTCACATTAAAGCCATAAACGACAACAATAAATAGTATTCCATTATCTCACAGGTCAGCTAAAAAAAATATCAATCAACCTTCTGTGCAATGGAACAGTTTTTTTGGGGGACAATGAGTTGTAACGAAAAAAAACAAATATTCAGAATAAGCTTTTATAGGGACAACCTTGCGCTCTGTGCAGAGCTTCATCAATAATAGTAATGCTAGTACTACCATTATTAGTATCAATAGTAATGCTAGTACTACCTTTATTAGTATCAATAGTAATGCTAGTACTACCATTATTAGTATCAATAGTAATGCTAGTACTACCTTTATTAGTATCAATAGTAATGCTAGTACTACCATTATTAGTATCAATAGTAATTTTAGTACTACCATTATTAGTATCAATAGTAATGCTAGTACTACCATTATTAGTAAGAACAGTAATACTAGTACTACCATTATTAGTATCAATAGTAATGCTAGTACTACCATTATTAGTATCAATAGTAATGCTAGTACTACCATTATTAGTAATAAATAGTAATATTAATGCAATTATCTGGTATTAAATATTTATCAAAATTTCTTTAAACTAATTTTTTATCAATATTTTCAACAGAAATTCCATCTTTTTTATGAAGTTTTTTTCCTACCAGTTCCTTACGTTTATACATGCATACATACATACATACATATATACATACATACATACATACATGCATACATACATACATACATACATATATACACACATACATGCATGAATACATTCATACACACATACATACATATATACACACATACATGCATACATACATATGAGTGCAGTGTACTCGCAGGACCCAGATGCCTTTACACAACTAAGATAAGAAGAAAAAGATTCAGATATTACATAATGAGCCACAGGAGGGGGAGAGAGAGAGAGAAGGGCTGGGATTCCTTACACTGTCTCGTTATCAGAATCCTATAAAATATATGGCGTACCCAAGAGCTCTTCCAATCCTATTATTATTATTATTATTATTATTATTATTATTATTATTATTATTTTATTATATATATATATATATATATATATATATATATATATATATATATATATATATATATATATATATATATATATATATATATATATATAATGAGGCAACCATATTAACATAACATTGCACTGAGGCAAATGATAGAGATTTTTCTTTATTCAGAAAGAGAGGAAAACGTATGAAAAATTATATTTGAATATTCAATATCTATGTAAATTTTTTTTCCGAACAATAATTGCTCAAGTCCCTGAGGGATACAGACGTATTACAGCTGGATACATATGTGTGTGTGTGTGTTTGTGTGTGTTGTATTGGGCTTGTATGTTTACCTATTGGTAATCAACAACTTCATTTGGAGGGTGATGCTCCCTATCTCGTGTTTTATGCTCCTTTATTTTGCTATTGTGAGTTGAAATTTGTATTTATGGGGTTCAGGTCCACTGTGTCGGTGTCCTGTTCATTCCACTTCCTGAAAGTGGTGGAATTCTGTTGTTAGATTTCAGTGACTTCAGGATAGTATCTGTGTGTTCTCTTCTCCTGGATCCTTCACTGGAAAAGTCTCTCCTTCTTAGACCTTGTATGTTTCATGAAGTATTCTGTATGCTGGGATCATATCTCCTCTTGCTTTGCTATATTTCTACGTTAGTACAGTACGTTTAGGATCGTCCAACACTCCACTTGCACTTTCAGTTTAGGTTCTACTGTGAATATTCACTTACAAAATGCGAAACCATTTAGCAATTGTAAACCCTAAATACATTCTAGACTCTGCTGTTTGCGAAGCTTAGAGCATAACACCACCTAGGTGTAAATGTGTTCACACTGTGTGAGTGTAAACATCACACTGTGTGAGTGTAAACATCACACTGTGTGAGTGTAAACATCACACTGTGTGAGTGTAAACATCACACTGTGTGAGTGTAAACATCACACTGTGTGAGTGTAAACATCACACTGTGTGAGTGTAAACATCACACTGTGTGAGTGTAAACATCACACTGTGTGAGTGTAAACATCACACAATGTGAGTCTAAATGCCTTCCAGGATTACTACACTCTGTGTTTTTCGTTTGACTTTTATTTCCAGAAAACACAATTCTCTGTGTGTGTTCTTTAATGTTTCTCTCACTTCATTTCATTTTTTAAAGTTATTATATATTTTAATTATTAATTAATTATATATTTTGCATTCCTAAATAAATATAAGTTAACCAACCACAATGATAGTTAAATTAACCAACTACAATGATAGGTGAGTGTAACTAGTCAGAGTGATAGTCAAGCTAGTATAACCAGCCAGAGTGATAGTCAGGCTAGTATAACTAGTCAGAGTTATGTCAGGCTAGTATAACTAATCAGAGTGATGGTCAGGCTAGTATAACTAGTCAGAGTGATGGTCAGGCTAGTATAACTAGTCAGTGATGGTCAGGCTAGTATAACTAGTCAGAGTGATGGTCAGGATAGTATAACTAGTCAGAGTTATGGTCAGGCTAGTATAACTAATCAGAGTGATGGTCAGGCTAGTATAACTAGTCAGAGTGATGGTCAGGCTAGTATAACTAGTCAGGATGGTCATCTAGTATAACTAGTCAGAGTGATGGTCAGGATAGTATAACTAGTCAGAGTTATGGTCAGGCTAGTATAACTAGTCAGAATGCGACATTCCCCTGGGAACCTCACACTGGGAATGCGACATTCCCCTGGGAACCTCACACTGGGAATGCGACATTCTCCTGGGAACCTCACACTGGGAATGCGACATTCCCCTGGGAACCTCACACTGGAAATGCGACATTCCCCTGGGAACCTCACACTGGAAATGCGACATTCCCCTGGGAACCTCACACTGGGAATGCGACATTCCCCTGGGAACCTCACACTGGGAATGCGACATTCCCCGAGGATTCTGAAGACATTCTGTGGCATTCTACGACCTGGGAAATCTGGGCAGTTTTGCTTCGTCAGTCCAAGTTGGGTTTTCCAATATTCTGGGTAGGCAGCGGCATTATACTTCCTCTCAGGGAACCTCTCAAGGAGGTTTATAAGGGGATAAGGGAGCCTGCCGTATACTGCCGTGATATACAGCAGGGCTCCCCAAGTGGTAAATATTGTTCCCTAAGGGTCTTTGGGACTATTGAAAGGGTCGATAAATGGCTGGTAGTCAAAAGGGGATCAGTAAATATCTAGGGAAGAATTTAAATCACACTTTGATGACCTGCAGAAATTCACTTAACTGACTGGATTCTTACACCATTTGATTTGGAAATACAAAATGCAGACACTGACTCTCGATTACAGGAAGAACTCATTGATGTGACGATGGATCAGGAGGTAAAAGCACTGTCCAGAAGTGAAAGCTTAAGTGACTGTTGAAGCAATGTAAATACTGTGGCTAAATACTCCCGGCTTTGTGCAGTGGTTGAGTTATTTTTACTTGTTTTCCCAAGTTTTGTACATGGTTGAAGCTGGTTGTTGCCTCGCAAGTGCAATTCTAACTAAGCAGAGAAAGAGACCGAGTCTAGAAGAACGTGATGACTTACCACTAAAACTCATCAATCTTCAGCCAGATATCAGTGACCTTGTTGACATTCATCACACGTATCCTTCCCATTAATGTTATCAACAGTTTCAGTAAAAAAAATGAAATGAAATTTTATTATTTTATTATTATTATTATTATTATTATTATTATTATTATTATTATTATTATTATTAGTAGTAGTAGTAGTAGTAGTAGTAGTAGTAGTAGTAGTAGTAGTAGTAGTTTACCTGAAGTTTACCTGGAGAGGGTTTCGGGGGTCAACGCCCCCGCTCCTTGGTCTGAGACCAGGCCTCATGGTGGATCAGGGCCTGATCAACCAGGCTGTTACTGCTGGCCGCACGCAAACTGACGTACGAACCACAGCCCGGTTGGTCAGGTACTGGCTTCAGGTGCCTGTCCAGTGCCTTCTTGAAGACAGCCAGGGGTCTATTGGTAATCCCCCTTACGTATGCTGGGAGGCAGTTGACAGTCTTGGGCCCCGGACACTTATTGTGTTGTCTCTCAATGTACTCGTGGCGCCCCTGCTTTTCATCGAGAAAATGTTGCATCACCTGCCGAGTCTGTTGCTTTCATAAGGAGTGTGCAGGTTTGGTACCAATCCCTCCAGGACCTTCCAAGTGTATATTATCATGTATCTCTCTCGCCTGCGTTCCATGGAATACAGATCAAGGACCTTCAACCGTTCCCAGTAATTTAGGTGCCTTATCGTACTTATGTGTGCTGTGAAAGTTCTTTGTACACTCTCCAGGTATGCAATGTCTCCAGCCTTGAAGGGGGCCGTTAGTGTAAAACAATATTCCAGCCTAGAGAGAACAAGCGATTTGAAGAATGTCATCATGGGCTTGGCGTCCATAGTTTTGAATTTCTCATTATCCATCCTATCATTTTCCTAGCAGATCAGGTAGATACATTGTTGTGGTCTTTGAAGGCGAGATCCTCTGACAGTATCACTTCCAGGTCCTTCACATTTCTTTTTCGCTCAATTGTATGGTTAGAATTTGTCGTATATCCTCATACATTTTTATTTTCCTCAGTTTTCCATATCTGTGTAGTTGAAATTTCTCCTCGTTGAACTTCATATTGTTTTGAGTGGCCCATTTGAAGATTTGGTTTATGTCCGCTTGGAGTCTTCGATGGAGGTCACTGCCATGGCAATCCAGGTGTCATCCGCAAAGGAAGAACAGAGCTATGGCTTACATCTCTGTCTATGTCAGAAATGAGGATGAGGAATAGAATGGAAGTTAGTACTGTGCCTTGAGGAACAGAGCTTTTCACCGTGGCTGTCTGGGACTTTACTCTGTTTACTATTACTCTTTGTGTTCTATTTGTCAGGAAGTTATAGATCCATCTACCAACTTTTCCTGTTATTCCTTTATCACGCATTTTGTGTGCAATTACACAATGGTCACACTTGTCGAAAGCTTTTGCAAAGTCTGTGTATACTACATCTGTATTTTGTTAATCCTCAACAGCATCCAGGACCTTGTCATAGTGGTCCAGTAGCTAGGACAGGCAGGAGCGACCTGCTCTAAACCCGTGTTACCCTGGGTTGTGTAACTGATGGGTATCTAGGTGGTTGGAGATCTTGCTTCTTAGAACCCTCTCAAAGATTTTTATGATATGGGATGTTAGTGCTAATGGTCTGTAGTTCTTTGCAACTGCTATACTGCCACCTTTGTAGAGTGGGGCTATGTCTGTTGTTTTTAGTGTGTGTGGGATGACCCCTGTATCCATGCTCCCAGTCCATAGATTGCTGAAGGCACATGACAGGGGCTTCTTGCAATTCTTGATGAACACGGAGTTCCATTAATCTGGGCCTGGGGCAGAGTGCATGGGCATGTTTTTTTAGATGACCAAATTTTGGGTTTCGTTCATAAAGAATTTATTTGGATTGTCGACCCTTAGTCTGGGCAGCGGCTCACTGAACACGGGGTCGAATTGGGACTTTAATATCTCACTCATTTCTTGGCTGTCATCTGTGTATGTCCCATCCCGCCTAAGCAGGGGCCCAATACTGGATGTTGTTTTTTCCTTAGATTTGGCATAAGAAAAGAAGTATTTTTTTTTCAATTTCCTTTATGGCTATTAGTTCTTCCTGTGATTTTTGTCTCATGTAAGATTCCTACAGCTTAAGTTCGATATTTGCAATTTCATCGACCAGTGCCTCCTTTCGTATTTCAGATATATTGGCCCCTCTCAGCAGCTCTGTGACTCTTCACCTTCGTCTGTATAGGGAGTGTCTCTCTCTTTCTAGTTTACATCTTCTCTTTCTTTTTCTTAATGAAATGTGACTTGAGCAGATCTCAAGAAATACAGAATTCATTTATTCTAAGCAAATGTTTGGATCCATGTTGTTTAGGATCTCTTCACAGCTTGTTTCATTTAGGACATGGTTAACTTGATCCCATTGTATGTTTTTGTTATTAAAATTTAATTTTGTTAAGACATCATTCATGACTGATCACATTTTGCTGGTCAGGAGCCCTGTGCATACATGTCTGTACCTCTGTTATGTTGTGATCTGAGTGTATTGTCTTTGATACGGTTATAGGTTATATTACGTATCAGATCGTCGTTGTTAGTGAAGATGAGGTCCAGCATATTTTCTAGTCTTGTAGGCTCTAATATTTGCTGGTTTAAGGTGAATTTGGTGCAGAGATTTAATAGTTCGTGTGTGTGTGAATTTTCACTTGAGCTGCCTCCTGGGGTGATCTCTGCTAAAACATTATTTGCTATACTCCTCCATTTTAGGTGTCTCAAGTTGAAATCTCCCAGTAGTAAGATGTTTGGGGCAGGAGTTGGGAGATTTTCCAGACAGTGGAATTGCACAATGACAAGGTTTTGGTTTTCAATCTTTATCGCCAAGACTTCAACTACATCATTTGAGGTGCTTAGTAGTTTTGAGCAAATCAGCGACTCTGTGATGTAGAGGCCAACATCCCCTTTGTTGCATGTTTAGTCTATTGCTTCTAAATAGATTATAACCTGGGATCCATATTCCGTTGTCATAGTGATCCTTTATGTGGGTCTCTGTGAATTCCGCAAACATTGCATTTGATTCCGTGAGCAGTCCCTTGATGTAAGGAATTTTGTTGTTTTTTGACGGCTTTAGACCCTGTATGATTGCAAAGACAAATGTCGTTATATTGGTGGAATTTAGTAGTAGTAGTAGTATTTATTATAATTATAATTATTAGTAGTAGTAGTAGTATTAGTAGTATTTATTATTACAATTATTATTATTATTATTATTATTATTATTATTATTATTATTATTATTATTATTATTATTATTATTATTATTATTGTTGTTGTTGTTGTTATTTGTAGTACTATTAGTTTAAGTACTATTTATTAAAATTATTTTCATATAATAAATGTTTGGGGTCGATGAACACTGAAACTTGAGGAAGATGATGATCTGAAGAGTTTGGTGACCCATGGTCTACAGTATACTACCATGGTCTACAGTATACTACCATGGTCTACAGTATACTACCATGGTCTACAGTATACTTCCATGGTCTACAGTATAATACTGTGGTCTACAGTATACTACCATGGTCTACAGTATACTACCATGGTCTACAGTATACTACCATGGTCTACAATATACTTCCATGGTCTACAGTATACTACTGTGGTCTACAGTATACTACCATGGTCTACAGTATACTACCATGGTATACAGTATACTACCATGGTCTACAGTATACTACCATGGTCTACAGTATACTACCATGGTCTACAGTATACTACCATGTTCTACAGTATACTACTGTGGTCTACAGTATACTACTATGGTCTACAGTATACTACCATGGTCTACAGTATACTACCATGTTCTACAGTATACTACCATGGTCTACAGTATACTACCATGATCTACAGTATACTACCATGGTCTACAGTATACTTCCATGGTCTACAGTATACTAATATGGTCTACAGTATACTACCATGGTCTACAGTATACTACAATGGTCTACAGTCTACTACCATGGTCTACAGTATACTTCCATGGTCTACAATATACTACTGTGGTCTACAGTATACTACCATGGTCTACAGTATACTACCATGGTCTACAGTATACTACCATGGTCTACAGTATACTACCATGGTCTACAGTATACTACTGTGGTCTACAGTATACTACTGTGGTCTACAGTATACTACCATGGTCTACAGTATACTACCATGGTATACAGTATACTACCATAGTCTACAGTATACTACCATGGTCTACAGTGCAATACCATGATCTACAGTATGCTACCATAATCTACAGTATACTACCATGGACTACAGTATATTACCATGGTCAACAGTATGCTACTGTTGTCTACAGCATACTACCATGGACTACAGTATACTACCATGGTCTACAGTACACTACCATGGTCTACAGTATGCTACCATGGTCTACAGTATACTACCATGGTCAACAGTATATTACCATGGTCTACAATATGCTACTGTTGTCTACAGTATACTACCATAGACTACAGTATACTACCATGGTCTACAGTGCAATACCATGGTCTACAGTATGCTACCATGGTCTACAGTATACTACCATGGACTACAGTATATTACCATAGTCTACAGTATGCTACTGTTGGCTAAAGTATACTACCATGGACTACAGTATACTACCATGGTCTACAGTATACTACCATGGTCTACAGTATAATACTGTAGTCTACAGAATACTACCATGGTCTACAGTGCAATACTATGGTCTAAAGTATGCTACCATGGTCTACAGTATACTACCATGGACTACAGTATATTATAATGGTCTACAGTATGCTACTGTTGTCTACAGTATACTACCATAGACTACAGTATACTACCATGGTCTACAGTACACTTCCATGGTCTACAGTATGCTACCATGGTCTACAGTATACTACCATGGTCTACAGTATATTACCATGGTCTACAATATGCTACTGTTCTCTACAGTATACTACCATGGACTACATAATACTACCATGGTCTACAGTATGCTACCATGGTCTACAGTATACTACTATGGACTACAGTATATTACCATGGTCTACAGTATGCTACTGTTGTCTACAGTATACTACCATGGACTACAGTATACTACCATGGTCTACAGTAGACTACCATGGTATACAGTATACTACCATGGACTATAGTATGCTACCATGGTCTGCAGAATACTACCATGGACTACAGTATACTACCATGGTCTACAGTATACTACCATGGTCTACAGTATACTACCATGGTCTACAGTATACTACTGTGGTCTACAGAATACTTCCATGGTCTACAGTGCAATACCATGGTCTACAGTATGCTACCATGGTCTACAGTATACTACCATGGACTACAGTATATTACTATGGTATACAGTATGCTACTGTTGTCTACAGTATACTACTATGGACTACAGTATACTACCATGGTCTACAGTATACTACCATGGTCTACATAATACTACCATGGACTACAGTATACTACCATGTTCTACAGTATACTACCATGGTCTACAGTATACTACCATGGTCTACAGAATACTACCATGGACTACAGTATACTACCATGGACTACAGTATAGTACCATGGTCTACAGTATACTACCATGGACTATATTATACTACCATGGTCTACAGTATACTACCATGGTCTACAGTATACTACCAAGGACTATAGTATACTACTATGGTCTACAGAATACTACCATGGACTACAGTATACTATCATGGACTACAGTATAATACCATGGTCTACAGTATACTACCATGGTCTACAGTATACCTCCATGGATTACAGTATATTACCATAGTCTACAGTATACTACCATGGACTACAGTTTACTAACATGGTCTACAGCATACTATTATGGTCTACTGTATACTACCATGGACTACAGTATGCTACCATTGTCTACAGTATAATACTATGGTCTACAGTATACTACCATGGTCTACTGTATACAGCGATGGTCTACAGTATACTACCATGAAGTACTGTATACTACCATGATATACAGTATACTAGCATGAAGTACTGTATACAACCATCATCTACTGTATACTACCATGAAGTAATGTATACTACCATGAGTACATATACTATTATGATTTACAGTATACTACCATGTCGTACTGTACACTAAAATGACCTACATTTGTCTATCATAAGTATACTACCATCAACTATAGTATACTACCATCAACTACAGTATACTACCATCAACTACAGTATACTACCATGAAATACTGTATACTACCATCAAATACAGTATACTACCATCAACTACAGTATACTACCATGAGGTATTGTACACTAAAATGACCTACAGTATGCTACCATGAAATACTGTATACTACTATCAACTACAGTATACTACCATCAACTACAGTATACTACCATCAACTACAGTATACTACCATGAAGTACTGTATACTACTATACAGGAAGAATGACTAAAATGGTTTACAGTATAAGGAATCTCCCGTATGAAGATAGACTTAGAGCCTTGAATCTCCACTCTCTGGAGAGACGTAGAATGAGGGGAGATATCATCGAGGTGTATTAGTGGATGATGGACATAAACAAAGGAGATATTAATAAAATACTGAGGATATTGAATCAGCTAAGAACCAGAAATAACGGATTTAAGTTAGATCAATTTAGATTTAGAAATGACATAGGTAGGTACTGCATTTTCAAACAGAGTTGTGGATGCTTGGAACAATCTTCCTAGTATGGTGATCCAGGCTATGACCTAGGGTGGCTTAAAAGGCTCTACAGTATACTACCATCAACTACAGTATAGTACCATCAACTACAGTATACTACCATCAACTACAGTATAGTACCATCAACTACAGTATAGTACCATCAACTACAGTATACTACTATTAACTACAGTATTCTACCATCAACTACAGTATACTATCATGGACTACAGTATACTATGATGAAGTACAGTATGCTAACATGGTCTACAGTATACTATCATCAACTACAGTATACTACCATGAAGTACTGTATACTACTATGATCTACAGTATACTACCATGATTGTACTGTATACTAAGATCAACTACAGTATACTACAATGAAGTACTGTATCCTACCATGATCTACAGTATACTACCATAAATTACAGTATACTATCATCGACTACAGTATACTACCATGATCTACAGTATACTACCCTCAACTACAGCATACTACCATCAACTACAGTATACTATCATGGACTACAGTATACTACCATCAACCACAGTATACTAACATCAACTTCAGTATACTGTCATGGACTACAGTATACTATCATCAACTACAGTATGCTACCATCAACTACAGTATACTTCCATCAACTACAGTATACTACTATCAACTACAGTATACTATCATGGACTACAGTATACTATCATGGAATAGTAATTACCATCTACTACAGTATACTACCATCAGCTAGAGTATACTATCATCAACTGCAGTATACTAATATTAACTACAGTATACTACCATCAACTACAGTATACTACAATCAACAACAGTATACTACCATCAACTACAGTATACTGTCATGGACTACAGTATACAAACATCAACTACAGTATACTACAATTAACTACAGTATAGTACCATCAACTACAGTATACTACTATTAACTACAGTATTCTACCATCAACTACAGTATACTATAATGGACTACAGTATACTATCATGGACTACAGTATACTATCAAGGACTATAGTATACTATCATGGACTACAGTATACTATCATGGACTACAGTATAATACCATCAACTACAGTATACTACTATCAACTGCAGTATACTATCATGGACTACAGTATACATTCATGGTCTGCAATATTCGCTCATAGACTACAGTATACTGTCATCAAGTGCAATATACTACCATCTACTACAGTATGTTACCATGAAGTACTGTATACTACGATCAACTACAGTTTACTATCATGGACTAGTAACTACCATCTACTACAGTATACTACCATCAACTGCGGTATACTATCATCAACTGCAGTATACGATTATTAACTACAGTATACTACCATCAACTACAATATGCTGTCATGGACTACAGTATACTAACATCAACTACAGTATACTACCATCAACTACAGTATACTACCATCAACTACAGTATAGTACCATCAACTACAGTATACTACTAATAACTACAGTATACTACCATCAACTACAGTGTACTACTATTAACTACAGTATACTACCATCAACTACAGTATACTGTCATGGACTACTCTATTCTATCATGGACTACAGTATACAATCATGGACTACAGTATGCTACTATCAACTACAGTATACTACTATCAACTACAGTATACTATCATAGACTACAGTATACATTCATGGTCTACAATATACTCTCATAGACTACAGTATACTGTCATCAACTACAATTTACTACCATCAACTACAGTATACTACCGTTAACTACAGTATACTACTATCAACTACAGTATACTACCATCAACTACAGTATACTACCATCAACTACAGTATATTACCATCAACTAAAGTGTATTACCATCAACTACAGTATACTACCATAAACTACAGTATGCTAACATGAACTATAGTATACTACTATGAGCTACAGTATACTACCATGAACTACAGCATACTACCACGAGCGAAGATATACTACCACTAATAACAGTATACAACCATGAACTTAAGTATACTACCATCAACTAGAGTATACTATCATGGACTACAGTATACTATCATGGACAACAGTATACTACCATCAACTACAGTATACTACCATCCACAACAGTATACTATCATGGACTACAGTATACTACCATCAACTATAGTATACTACCATCAACTAGAGTATACTACCATCAACTACAGTATACTACTATTAACTTCAGTATAATACCATCAACTACAGTATACTATCGTGGACTACAGTATACTACAATCAACTACAGTATACTACTATCAACTACAGTATACTATCATCAACTACAATATGTTGTCATGGACTACAGTATACTATCATGGACTACTGTATACTGTCATCAACTACAGTATATTATCATCAACTACAGTATACTACCATCAACTACAGTATATTATCATGTGATTGCAGTATACTACTATAGTCTACAGTATACTACCATCAATTACAGTATACTTCCATCAACTACAGTATACTACCATCAACTACACTATACTTCCATCAACTACAGTATACTACCTTCAAGTACAATATACTACCATCAACTACAGTATAGTATCATTAACTACAGTATACTACCATCAACTACAGTGAACTACCATCAACTACTGTATACTACCATCAACTACACTATACTACCATCAACTACAGTATACTAAATTCAAGTACAATATACTACCATCAACTACAGTATACTATCATGGACTACAGTATAATACCATCAACTACAGTGTACTACCATCAACTACTGTATACTACCATCAACTACAGTATACTACCATCAACTAAAGTGTACTACCAACAACTACAGTATACTATCATAAACTACAGTATACTCCCATGAACTATAGTATACTACTATGAACTACGGCATACTACCATGAGCGAAGGTATACTACCATGGTTAACAGTATACAACAATGAACTTTAGTATACTACTATCAACTACATTATTCTCCTCTGAACTAAAAATAACGACAATGTTGCTACTACTACTACTACTACTAGTACTACTACTACTACTATTAATAATAATAATAATAATAATAATAATAATAATAATAATAATAATAATAATAATAATTAATTATAATAATAATAATAATAATTAGTAATAAAATAATAATTAATGATAATATTAATAGTATATTTTAATATATAATGTAATACTAATATTACAACACTTGATTTCTGGCTGAGGTACACAAGGTGTACAGCAACATAATTAACTCACAGACACAAGAAACATACACACTAACACTTTAACTGACACAACATATCGACGTCTAACTTAATACGATTAGTTTATTCCGCTCTATATATTCCTCTGACACCCAGCTTAGCTCCTGACGAGATACATGCACCCAGAGGGATATCTCTCTCAGCGTATATATGTTGAGAGTTGATTTTAATCCCTGTATTATGGATTAAGGTATTCTTGTCTGGTGGGGAATAGGTTAAGTGAAGCTTGAATGATTGTTGTGATTGATAGGCGTTAAATCCCCTTTTAAGCAGCAGCGAGTGTGGGTAAAATAGACACTAATGTAGTATAATGCGATCCTTTATTATTTACGTTTCGTCAATAAAAGTTTGCATTATGCTGCTTTTTTGTCTATATTTCCATCGGGCATTTTATACCATTTATCTCCATCGACGAGTGCACAAGCTGAGGGTCACCAGGACCAAGAGTTAGATATCAACTCCCGTTATCACACCTGAATACAGAAATGCACTCGTGAGAGTTGAAAATACGAGAGCCCTCAACTCTTATTTTTTTATGCCCCAAATGGGCTTTAAATTCTGGTTTTATTTGGGGGTGAGAAGAGGCAGTTCCAGCGTTGGGAATCCCTGGTGGGTTTCAGTACTCAGGATCCCTTGTGCGGGGATTCACAATCTTTTCTTCATCTGGCGTACACTGGATGTTTTCGTAGACAGTTGCGTACCGCTGCGTTAACACCTGCTTAAAGGTGAATGTACGATAATTATACACATCTTACCTAACCTAACATGAATTAATTGATATCTTGATCACACGATGTTTTTATTTTCCAAGAGCAATGAAATAAATAATTTTTTAAATAACATATGTTCAGTATGGGTTATTTATGTGTGTGTTTTTGAGTGAATTTCAACTTTTTATGTGACTAAACACAATTGTTGTACAGTTAAATATATATATATATATATATATATATATATATATATATATATATATATATATATATATATATATATATATATATATATATATATATTTAAACACAAGAGGTAGCACAAATAAAGAGAGGAATTACAACCCAGCATTTCCTTTCATTGTTGATTCATATTCCTTTCTTAGCTCATGACAGTGAAGAATCCAGGCCAGTCAGTGGGATAGATGAGCCTGTTTATCTCTTACAAGACGGTCGATGTCAGCTTTCGTTTGCGGAAAAGAGCACCAAAGATCTTCTTCAACACTTAGCTCAGCCTTGTGCTTTCTCGAGACGGAGACGAGACGAAGTTCGTGCTTTACAGACCCTGGTGGAGGGCAACAACATGACCTTATTGAAGTTAAGGAGTTGGCAGTATTCATTTCACTGAATTTATCTTTGCGAGCTGAATCATTCTTAAGTTCAATCAGGCTTTTTTGTAACCAAGTTCCGGGAGGAAAGTTCACTGAATTTGTACGAAATGGATTGTGACCCACTGTTATATCGCTCTCCATGAGACCTGGGAAAAACGGATTGAATTCCTCCAAAGAAACTAGACCAATATGATGACCTCTGTCACATCATGTAGATTTCTTCCCATGCCTCTGAAAAATATTGTCCACAGAGTCAAACATGGCCACCACTTCTGCTTCTATATTGATAGCCTCTGACCCTGACTTTGAGGTAAGTGGCATTAGCATCGCCGCTCAGGAAGACCTTGTTCAAAGATTTCAGCTGAAAGAATATATCCACTAATTATGGAAGACAGAATTCCCAAACACGATCATTCATGGCAGCATTGAGCTCCACTCTTTACTTCTTAGTTGGTTTACAATTCACCAAGCTCATAAGGCAGTTCACAAACTTGCTTGAAGATGCGTGAGTTGAGAGCCTGAGACTTCACATGGTTTGCAGTGTTGATCACTGTCTTGAGAACTTAAGTCAATGGCTTGCACAGTATCTTGGCTTCAGGTGCACACCGGTGGCTCATGTGGTGCAGTCTTGCATTTCAGGAGTAAGTTGTTTCAGTTGTATTTGGAAACCTGATTTCCTTTTTAACATAACTGGAGCTGGAGCGTCATCTTTATTGCAGCTTCTTACATCTGTCCATGGCATTTCACCTTGATTAAACAAGACTGTGACGTTCACTAGAATGTCCTCTGCTTTAGTACCTGTCGTGAGTGACTGACAAAAGAAAAAATCACCTTTGACTTTGGTTTTATTTACACACTGTACAAATACCAGCAGTTGGACATTTTAGCTACATCAGTAGTTTCATTAAACTGTAGAGAAGATTTAGTTTTACCAGTTTTGGTTTCACCATCTACTTGCTCTCGAAGATCTGCTGATATTTCTTCAATGTTCCTCTGAATTGTGTTGTTTAACATCGAAAGAGAATTTAGTTTTTCGGGTCTCTCGTCTCCCAGCACTACACGTACAATATATTTTGTGGCAGGAAAGGTAAAGTTCTCGCTGATGTTGTGAGGTTTCTTCTGTTCAGACGTACGTAGCGCCTCCCTTCCTACGTACCTTCCTCTGTTCAGACGTACGTAGCGCCTCCCTTCCTACGTACCTGCCTCTGGTCAGACGTACGTAGCGCCACTGGATACACTGCCTCATTCCTGTCGTACTCTGCTGCAGGAAAGTACCTGTGGTGTCCAGATGAACTTTATAGCACTTTTGCTCTGCCGACAGAACTCCAGAGCCTTGTTGATGAGATGAAGCTGGATATGCTCTACGTATCTCCTCAAGAAACTTTAATTCACTTCGTAGTTCCTCAAGACTTCGCCACAAACTACACACAGTGGAACATCCATTTCTACTTTGATGAATAAAAGTCAAGTCAATTTTTAAATAGGCTTCAGAATATTTTTGTTTTTATTCGATGTTATACCTATCCACGTGTGAGGAAAAATACAGAAAGAAAATATGTAAACAAACACCAACACTAGTGTAAATAAACACCAACACTAGTGGAGACAAACACCAACACTAATGCAAACAAACACCAAAATTAGTGCAAACAAACACCAACACTGGTATTAGTGTAAACCAAAAAAGACTATTGCAAACAAGCACCAACACCAGTGCAATCAGACACCAACACTAGTTGAGAGAAACATCAACACTAGTGCAAACAGATACTAGTGCAAACAAACACCAACACTAGTGCAAGCAAACACCAACACTAGTGCAAGAAAGCACCAACACTAGTAGAGACAAACACCAAAACTAGTGCAAACACCAACACTAGATGCAAACAATCTCCAACACTAATGTTAGTGTAAATAAACACCAACACTAGTGCAAACAAACACCAACACTAGTAGAGACAAACACCAAAATTAGTGCAAACACCAACACTAATGCAAACACCAACACTAATGCAAATAAACACCAACACTAATGTTAGTGTAAATAAACACCAACACTAGTGCAAACAAACAACAACATTAAAAACAAACACCAACACTAGGCAAACAAACACCAACACTAATGCAAACAAACACCAACACTAGTAGAGACAAACACCAACACTAGTGCAAACAAAGACCAACACTGATGTTAGTGTAAATAAACACCAACACTATTGTAAACAAGCACTAACACTAGTGCAAACAAACACTAACTCTAATGCAAACATACAATAATGCAAACAAACACCAACACTAGTGCAAACAAACACCAACACTAGTAGAGATAAACTCCAACACTAGTACAAACAATCACCAACAAAAGTGTAAACAAACATAAATACTAGCACAAACAAACACCATCACAAGTAAACAAACACAAAAACTAGTGTTATTGTAAACAAACACAAAAACTAGTGTTATTGTAAACAAACACCAACACTAGTGCAAGCAAACGCCAACACTAGTGTAAATAAACACCAGTGCAAGTGTAAACAAACACCAGCACTAGTGTAAACAAGCAACAACACTAGTGTAAACAAACACCAGCACTAATGTAAACAAACACCAACACTAGTATAAACAAACACCAACACTAGTGTAAACAAACTCCAACATTAGTGTAAACAAACACCAATACTAGTGTAAACAAACACCAAAAATTTTAATATGTAACTAGATATCTATTATCTAGCATCTGTTTTCGCCTATATATCTAGTACACAAATTCTATTAAATTTGCCATTCAACACAATTTACCTGAGTAAACACATAACTAACATGTATAATAATTTATTTTACAAATTACCAACATTACGTAGATAATGCAGGACTGTGAATAACAAACATTAAAACATTTTGTGATTATGGACTTCAAACACTACAATAATATATCTCCAATGTTTATATTTTGCAGTGTGACGTGTCGTTGAACATGTTTATGTTTTGTAGTGTGACGTGTCGTTGAACATGTTTATGTTTTGTAGTGTGACGTGTCGTTGAACATGTTTATGTTTTGTAGTGTGACGTGTCGTTGAACATGTTTATGTTTTGTAGTGTGACGTGTTATTGAAAATGAAGCTTGAAATATTCACATAAATAACAAATAATTCGGTTTCAAGAACGATACAGTGGCAGCCATGAGAACGACATAGTTTCAGCCATGAGAACGACATAGTTTCAGCCATGAGAACGACATAGTTTCTGCCATGAGAACGACATAGTTTCTGCCATGAGAACGACATAGTTTCTGCCATGAGAACAATGCAGTAGCAGCCATGAGAACGATACAGTGGCAGAGATGAGAACGACATAGTTTCAGCCATGAGAACAATGCAGTGGCAGCCATGAGAACGATACAGTGGCAGAGATGAGAACAACATAGTTTCTGCCATGAGAACAATGCAGTGGCAGCCATGAGAACGACCACTGATGCAAGGACAAAACAAGAACGACAATCAAAACAATCACTCATGACAAAACATCCTTGACATGCCAGTCATGTCACCACAGGAACGCTGCTAGAACAAAACTTACAAGACCTCAGACAACACAGAAACTATGGAATTGACTGACCATAAGTAACCAGTAACGAGGAGAATTGTAAATGGAAAAATCATCAACGCAATTATTGAGACGAACGAACCTCAACCTCATCTGGTCCACGTGTAGACATATCTAGTTGTCTTGTCGTCTACCAGGGGCGCTAGCCTCTTTAAATTGTATTATTGACTAAAACAAATTAGACACATGTGCAATACTTGGGTATCTTTAATGAGGAAACGGCGCCAAACAGATGACTGATGAAGCCACTGTGTTGCACATGTGTCTAATTTATCAACTTGTCGGTTCCCTGAACCATTCATCTACATTGATTAAAACAGTCAAATTGCTTGAGAAATTTATATATATATATATATACGATATATATATATATATATATATATATATATATATATATATATATATATATATATATATATATATATTATATATATAAATATATACATATATATATATATATTTAATAACGATATTCAAATGAGTTTTGAGGGTGGTCAGCAGTGAACACTGTTGAAAACAACTGAACACACAACTGAACACACAACTGAACACACGACTGAACACACGACTGAACACACAACTGAACACACGACTGAACACACAACTGAACACACAACTGAACACACAACTGAACACATGACGAACAACTGAACACACTGAACACACAACTGAACACACGACTGAACACACAACTGAACACCAGCTAATTTGTTATGCAGTAACTGTTCAACACAAAGTTTTCTCTCATGTAATTTTAATTAGGCAACAATGTCAGTCAGTCAGTCAGTCAGTCAGTCAGTCAGTCAGTCAGTCAGTCAGTCAGTCAGCCAGTCAGTCAGTCAGTCAGTCAGTCAGTCAGTCAGCCAGTCAGTCAGTCAGCCAGTCAGTCAGTCTGTCAGTCAGCCAGTCAGTCAGCCAGCCAGTCAGTCAGTCAGTCAGCCAGTCAGTGAGTCAGTGAGTCAGTCAGTCAGCCAGTGAGTCAGTCAGACAGTCAGTGAGTCAGTCCTCCCAGCAGTCAGTCAGACTTCACAACACCCAGTCAAACCTCACAACACTCATTCAAACCTCACAACAGGCAGACCTCATAACAATCAGTCAAACCTTATAACAGTGAGCCAGACCTCACAACACTCAGATTCAGTAAGACCTCATCACAGTCAGACCTCACAAGTCAGACCTTACAACAGTCAGCCAGACCTCACAACAGACAATCATATCTCACAACAGTCAATCGGACCTCACAACAGTCAGTCAGACCTCACAACAGTCATCTAGACCTCACAACAGCCAGTCAGACTTCATAACAGTCAGACCGCACAACAGTCAGTCAGATCTTCCAACAATCAGCCAGACCTCACAACAGTCAGACCTTATTATAGTTAATCAGACCTCATAACAGTCAAACCTCGCAACAGTCAAAGCTCACAACAGTCAAACCTCACAACAGTCAAACCTCACAACAGTCAAACCTCACAACAGTCAAACCTCACAACAGTCAAACCTCACAACAGTCAAACCTCACAACAGTCAGTCAGAACTGACACTGATATTTTTCCTTTTTTTTTTTAATTTATTTTTCCATCGTGTTTTTTTTTCCTGTTTTTTAATTGTTTCTTCGTTTTTCTCATATTTGTTCTAATCTTATTATCTTTCTTTATTCTTTGTGGCATTGTATGTCACACATCTGATCTTTCTCCCTCCTTCTTCCTTCTCTCCCTCCCTCCCTCCCTGTCTCTCTTAATCCCTCTCTACCGCTCTCCCTCACTTCCTCTTCCCCTTGCTGCTTCTTCCTCCCTCTTTCTTCTTCCTTGCCTCCCTCTAGCTCCTTTCATCCCTTTCTCTCCCTGCCTCCTCATCTCCCTCCCTCCCTCCCATCTTTATCTATTATCTCTCCACCATTTCCGGAGTCTCTTGGCCAGCAGCGCCGCCATTGCTCTTGTCTTTGTCTTCTCACCATCATTATTGCAGAGTACCCCCCTTCCTCCCTTCCTTCCTCCCTTCCTACCTCTCTTCCACACTTCCTACTTCCCTTCTTAACTTCCTACTTCAATTCCTCCCTTCCTCCCTTCCTCCCTCCCTTCATCCCATTCTTCCTCCCTACCTTCCTACCTCCCGTCTTCCCTTCCTACCTTCCTTAATACCTCCCTTCCTACCTTCCTTCCTCCCTTCATACCTTACCTTACTTCCTACCTCCCTTCCTACATTCCTACCTACTTTCTTACCTACTTTCCTACTATCCTATCTACCATCCTACCATCTTACCTCCCTACCTACCTTTCTAACTTCCTACCTCCCTACCTTCCTGTCTACCTTCCTACCTTCCTACCTCCCTACCTTCCTGCCTACTTCCTACCTCCCTTCCTACCTACTTTCCTATCTACCTTCCTACATTCCTTCTTACCTTCCTTCCTACCTCCCTTCCTTCCTGCCTACCTTCCTACCTTCCTACCTTCCTACCTTCCTTCCTGCCTACCTTCCTACCTTCCTACCTACCTTCCTAACTTCCTACCTACCTTCCTGCCTACCTTCCTGCCTACCTTCCTACATGCCTTCCTACTTTCCTATCTAACTACCTACCTCCTTACCTACCTTTCTACCTACATACCTTCCTACCTACCCCCTACCTACCTTCCTATCTACTTTCCTACCTTCCTACCTACCTTTCTACCTACCTTCCTACCTACCTTCCTACCTACTTTCCTACCTTCCTACGTTCCTACCTAAATACTTACTTTCTAATGTACCTTCCTACCTACTTTCCTACCTTCCTATCTACTTTCCTACTTTCCTACCTTCCTACCTATCTTCCTACTTATCTACCTTCTTATCTACCTTCCTAACTACCTTCCTACCTTCCAATCTTCCCTACCTTCCTTCCTACCTTCCTACCTTCCTACCTGCCTTCCTACCAACCTTCCTACCAACCTTCCTACCTTCCTACCTATCTTCCTACCTATCTTCCTACCTACCTTCCTACCACCTTCCTACCTTCCTCCTCTACCTTCTTCATCTTCCTACCTACCTTCCTACCTACTTTCCTACCTTGCTACCTACCTTCCTACCTACCTTCCTACCTACCTTCCTTCCTACCTACCTTCCTACCTTCCTACCTACCCTCCTACGTACCTTCCTACCTAACTTCCTACCTTATTACCTACCTTCCAACCTTTCTACCTACCTTCCTACCTACCTTCCTACCTACCTTCATACCTACCTTCGTACCTACCAACCTTCTTACCTCCCTCCTTCCCTACTTTTCTACCTTCCTACCTACTTTCCTACCTTTCTACTACCTTCCTACCTTTTAACCTACCTTCCTACCTACCTACCTGTCTTCCTACCTACTTTCCTACCTTCCTTACTATCTACCTTCCTACTTTCCTACCTTCCTTCCTACCTACATTCCTTCCTTTATACCTACCTTCCTACCTACCTTCCTACCTACCTTCCTACCTATCCTTCTCCCTTCCTTCCTGCCTAGCTTCATACCTACAATCCCACCTACCTATCTACCTTCTTACATACCTACCTTCCTACCTATCTTCCTTCCTACTTTCCTACCTTACTACCTACTTTCCTAAATTCCTACCTACTTTTCTACCTTCCTACCTTCCTACCTACCTTCCTACCAACTTACCTTCCTACCTACCTTCCTACCTTACTACCTACCTTCATACCTACCTTCCTACCTGTTTACCTACCTTCCTGCCTTCCTAGCTTCCTACCTACCTTCCTACGTAAATTCCTACCAACTTTCCTACCTTCCTACCTACCTTCCTGCCTTCCTACCTTCCTACCTGCCTTCCTACCTACTTCCTATCTACTTTCCTACCTTCTTCTCTTCTTCTTTTCCTCTTTTGGCTCTTCCTCCCTTCCTCCCTTCTTCTCCTCCTCCCTTCCTCCATTCCTTCCTCCCTGCCTTCCTATCTTCCTCTCTTTGTTACTTCTTACCTTCCCCCATTCCTACCTACGTTCCTTTCTCCCTTTTCATTTCCCCTTCTTTCTTATTCCACTCTCTTCCTACCTACCTTCCTACCTTCCTATTTTTCCATTTTTCTTACATCATCTCTTTTTACCTTCCTTACTTCCCACATTCCGATTTCTTATTTCTCTCTTCGCCCCTTCCTAGTTACCATTTCTTCCTTCGTTTCCCTGCTTTCAATCTCATCCTCTTTCTCTCTCTCTCTCTCTTCTCTCTTCTTTCTATTCTATCTTCTTATCTCTACTCTCTCGTTCTTCTTTCTTTCTCTCTTCCTTTCATTCATTACTCTTCTCTTCTCCTCTCTTCCTCCTCCCCTTTCTCTAAAATGCACATCTACTCTCCTCGTGTCTCGTTTCTTCTCCCCGCCTCCTTCCTTGTGATTCATTACCCTTCGCTGCTTCCCTCTCTTCCGTCCTCCCTCTCTTCTTCCCTCCCTTCTTCCTCTCTCCCCTCTCTTCTTACCGCCTCGTCTTCCCTCGAATGTTCCTTTCTTGTTTCCCTTATCCTTCTTAATTTATTCGCCTTCTTTCTTTACCTACCTTCTTCCATTTTTTTTATTATGTGTACCTTCTTCCTTTATCCACTTTTTTTTTTACTTTATCCACTTTTTTTTTTACTTTATCCACCTTCTTCATCCATCTTACCTTATGCACCTTCTTCGTTAATCCGCCTTTCTTCATCCACGTTACTTTACTCACCTTAAATCATCCACTAAACCTTACTTTCATATCCTCCTACTCCTTTCTCAATCTCGCTAAACCCGGGTTATGGTACAGATATTACCAGTCTCGCTAAACCCGGGTTGTGGTGCAGATATTACCATTGTTTCATCGCACAAGTCTCGCTAAACCCGGGTTGTGGTGCAGATATTACCATTGTTTCATCGCACAAGTCTCGCTAAACCCGGGTTGTGGTGCAGATATTACCATTGTTTCATCGCACAAGTCTCGCTAAACCCGGGTTGTGGTGCAGATATTACCATTGTTTCATCGCACAAGTCTCGCTAAACCCGGGTTGTGGTGCAGATATTACCGTTGTTTCAACGCACTGATCTCGCTAAACCCGGATATTAGAGTCATTTAAACTCCATAGCACTCCCAGGCTTCCTAAACCCCGGGTTGTGTACCGGTACTGTAATCGTGTATAATTTACCAGTCTCGTTAAAGCTGGGTTATGTTCCGACACTGGCGTCATCTATAACTCGATGTGACACTACAAGCAACCCCAAACCTCACAAAACCAGGGTTGTGTATCCGACCGTAATGTAGGTTCCAACACCACCAGTTCACTAAAACCTTTAAAATACGTTGTACAGCAACGAGGGACTTCCCTCCCTCATCAGATGATATTATACAGAGAGAAATATTGACAAAAAGCGATGTAAAAGAAAATAGGAGAACGTCGAAATAAATATGAGAATTACAAACAGAGGAGAAGGATCGCAATCAAAATTACACTATTACTTTTTTTGTGTGTTTTTTGACACGTGAGTACATTGTGTATGACTGTCATACTCCACCACACAGTATGGGTGTTATACACACTCTAGTGTGACAATGTCATACTCCACCACACAGTATGGGTGTTATACACACTCTAGTGTGACAATGTCATACTCCACCACACAGTATGGGCGTTATACACACTCTAGTGTGACAATGTCATACTCCACCACACAGTATGGGTGTTATACACACTCTAGTGTGACAATGTCATGCTACACCACACAGTATGGGTGTTATACACACTCTAGTGTGACAATGACATACTCCACCACACAGTATGGGTGTTATACACACTCTAGTGTGACAATGTCATACTCCACCACACAGTATGGGTGTTATACACACTCTAGTGTGACAATGTCATACTCCACCACACAGTATGGGTGTTATACACACTCTAGTGTGACAATGTCATACTCCACCACACAGTATGGGTGTTATATACACTCTAGTGTCACAATGTCATGCTACACCACACAGTATGGGCGTTATACACACTCTAGTGTGACAATGCCATACTCCACCACACAGTATGGGTGTTATATACACTCTAGTGTGACAATGTCATGCTCCACCACACAGTATGGGCGTTATACACACTCTAGTGTGACAATGTCATACTCCACCACACAGTATGGGTGTTATATACACTCTAGTGTGACAATGTCATGCTACACCACACAGTATGGGCGTTATACACACTCTAGTGTGACAATGTCATACTCCACCACACAGTATGGGTGTTATACACACTCTAGTGTGAAAATGTCATACTCCACCACACAGTATGGGTGTTATAACACTCTAGTGTGACAATGTCATACTCCACCACACAGTATGGGCGTTATACACACTCTAGTGTGACAATGTCATACTCCACCACACAGTATGGGTGTTATACACACTCTAGTGTGAAAATGTCATACTCCACCACACAGTATGGGTGTTATACACACTCTAGTGTGACAATGTCATACTCCACCACACAGTATGGGAGTTATACACACTCTAGTGTGACAATGTCATACTCCACCACACAGTATGGGTGTTATACACACTCTAGTGTGACAATGTCATACTCCACCACACAGTATGGGTGTTATACACACTCTAGTGTGACAATGTCATACTCCACCACACAGTATGGGTGTTATACACACTCTAGTGGGAAAATGTCATACTCCACCACACAGTATGGGTGTTATACACACTCTAGTGTGACAATGTCATACTCCACCACACAGTATGGGTGTTATACACACTCTAGTGTGACAATGTCATACTCCACCACACAGTATGGGTGTTATACACACTCTAGTGTGACAATGTCATACTCCACCACACAGTATGGGTGTTATACACACTCTAGTGTGACAATGTCATACTCCACCACACAGTATGGGTGTTATACACACTCTAGTGGGAAAATTTCATACTCCACCACACAGTATGGGTGTTATACACACTCTAGTGTGACAATGTCATACTCCACCACACAGTATGGGTATTATACACACTGAAGTGTATAAATAAGACACAGTATGCACATTATGCCGTTTTAGTGGGAAGTCGCTTCGACCACCAGGGTCTTTATAAATTCACAGAGAGAAGAGCAAGAGATGTCTACATTTACAGAGGTTGGAGAGAGGTCCTGAGTAGGGAGGCTAGTGAGTGAGGTTAGAGGACGGTGATGTCAGGCACCTGGAGAATAATATTCACTGAAGTTTGGCAGATTGTGAATGATTCTGAGTCTTGATTTTTGTTATTAGGTATGACTAATACTCTTGTTGGAGGACATAGTCTCTTGCGCCGGCCATTGTCTGCGATGGTAAGTCTCGCCTCTCAGAAGTTCATAAGGTCGTTCTCGGTGGTTCTGAGTGTGTTCATTCTTAGTGTTGTTGCTACGTGGTTCTGTGTAGAGTGTGTTCATTCTTAGTGTCGTTGATACGTAGTTCTATGTAGAGTGTGTTCATTCTTAGTGTCGTTGCTACGTGGTTCTGTGTAGAGTGTGTTCATTCTTAGTGTCGTGACTACGTGGTTCTGTGTAGAGTGTGTTCATTCTTAGTGTCGTTGTTACGTGGTTCTATGTAGAGTGTGTTCATTCTTAGTGTCGTTGCTACGTGGTTCTGTGTAGAGTGTGTTCATTCTTAGTGTCGTTGCTACGTGGTTCTGTGTAGAGTGTGTTCATTCTTAGTGTCGTTGTTACGGGGTTCTGTGTAGATTGTTTATTCTTAGTGTCGTTGCTACGTGGTTCTGTGTAGAGTGTTCATTCTTAGTGTCGTTGCTACGTGGTTCTTGGTAGAGTGTGTTCATTCTTAGTGTCGTTGCTACGTGGTTCTGAGGTAGAGTGTGTTCATTCTTAGTGTCGTGGCTACGTGGTTCTGTGTAGAGTGTGTTCATTCTTAGTGTCGTGGCTACGTGGTTCTGGGTAGAGTGTGTTCATTCTTAGTGTCGTGGCTATGTGGTTCTGGGTAGAGTGTGTTCATTCTTAGTGTCGTGGCTACGTGGTTCTGGGTAGAGTGTGTTCATTCTTAGTGTCGTGGCTACGTGGTTCTGTGTAGAGTGTGTTCATTCTTAGTGTCGTGGCTACGTGGTTCTGGGTAGAGTGTGTTCATTCTTAGTGTCGTGGCTACGTCGTTCTGGGTAGAGTGTGTTCATTCTTAGTGTCGTGGCTACGTGGTTCTGGGTAGAGTGTGTTCATTCTTAGTGTCGTGGCTACGTGGTTCTGGGTAGAGTGTGTTCATTCTTAGTGTCGTGGCTACGTGGTTCTGGTAGAGTGTGTTCATTCTTAGTGTCTTGGCTACGTGGTTCTGTGTAGAGTGTGTTCATTCTTAGTGTCGTGGCTACGTGGTTCTGTGTAGAGTGTGTTCATTCTTAGTGTCGTGGCTACGTGGTTCTGTGTAGAGTGTGTTCATTCTTAGTGTCGTGGCTACGTGGTTCTGGGTAGAGTGTGTTCATTCTTAGTGTCGTGGCTACGTGGTTCTGGGTAGAGTGTGTTCATTCTTAGTGTCGTTGCTACGTGGTTCTGTGTAGAGTGTGTTCATTCTTAGTGTCGTGGCTACGTGGTTCTGGGTAGAGTGTGTTCATTCTTAGTGTCGTGGCTACGTGGTTCTGTGTAGAGTATGTTCATTCTTAGTGTCGTGGCTACGTGGTTATGGGTAGAGTGTGTTCATTCTTAGTGTCTTGGCTACGTGGTTCTTTGTAGAGTGTGTTCATTCTTAGTGTCGTGGCTACGTGGTTCTGGGTAGAGTGTGTTCATTCTTAGTGTCCTGGCTACGTGGTTCTGTGTAGAGTGTGTTCATTCTTAGTGTCGTGGCTACGTGGTTCTGGGTAGAGTGTGTTCATTCTTAGTGTAGTTTCTACGTGGTTCTGGGTAGAGTGTGTTCATTCTTAGTGTCGTGGCTACGTGGTTCTGGGTAGAGTGTGTTCATTCTTAGTGTCGTTGCTACGTGGTTCTGTGTAGAGTGTGTTCATTCTTAGTGTCGTGACTACGTGGTTCTGTGTAGAGTGTGTTCATTCTTAGTGTCGTGGCTACGTGGTTCTGGGTAGAGTGTGTTCATTCTTAGTGTCGTGGCTACGTGGTTCTGTGTAGAGTGTGTTCATTCTTAGTGTCGTGGCTACGTGGTTCTGTGTAGAGTGTGTTCATTCTTAATGTCGTTGCTACGTCATGCGTCATGGTTCAATAAGAGAGAAATTACACAAGCTTATTTTTATTTTTTCCAATCACCAGAAAAATAAAAGAAATTCCTGTGTGATGTTTATAAATGTTAACAGCAATCAAATATTTACTTCCAGGTGAAATATGTTAATGGGAGAGGGAGTGCCATTAAGGTCCCCCCCTCCATCCCTGCTGCCTCACAGAGGAGAGGCAGAGACAGCAATTAATTTTCCCGCGGACTTAATGAGTACTTTTGGCTCTGGCGGCACCTCGCTATAAAAAGAGGACTGAGTCATTTATCAAAAACTTATAAATTTGCCCTGGGTAAAGAAACCAGGCTGGATTTAATCTTAAAATTTTCAGATTTATGTCGGCTGATGGCAACGAGAATTCAAGACTGGTTATTACTGAGGGGGGCTGAGACCCCTCTTTCCCCCTATAGGCAAGTGTTTTTTTTTTTAAATCATAAACTAATGAATGGTGTTTTGGATGGAGAGGAGACTTGCGGTGATGTTTCGGTCCTTTCTGGACCATTGTCGGGTCACAGCCAGGGGGATGAAAGTAGAAAAGGCCTAAGGACAACAAGGTAGGAGAGGGGGGAAGAAGTTAGTGGTAGTAATAGTAGTAGTGGAAGTACAGTGTGTTTAGTAAAAATAGTAGTAATACAAGTGGTACAAGTACAGTGTAGTAGAACGGGAAGAATTACTTGTAGTGGTAGTAGTAATAGTAGTAGTAGTAATAGTAGTAGTAGTAATAGTAGTAGTAATAATAGTAGTAGTAATAGTAGTAGTAATAGTAGTAGTAATAATAGTAGTAGTAATAGTAGTAGTAATAATAGTAGTAGTAATAGTAGTAGTAATAGTAGTAGTAATAATAGTAGTAGTAATAGTAGTAGTAATAATAGTAGTAGTAATAGTAGTAGTAATAACCAGTAGTAGTAATACCAGTAGTAGTAATAGTAGTAGTAGTAATAATAGTAATACCAGTAGTAGTAATAGCAGTAGTAGTAATAGTAGTAGTAATAATAGTAGTAGTAACAGAAGTAGTAGTAATAGTAGTAGTCTTAGAAATACAGAATGTATTTCTACCACTACTATTAGTTGTAGTAGCTATTAGTTGTAGTAGCAGTAGTGAACTCTTGTTTACACTCTCATAAAGTGTTTACACTCTTGTTTACACTCCCATAAAGTATTTACACTCTTGTTTACACTCTCATAAAGTGTTTACACTCTTGTTTACACTCTCATAAAGTGTTTACACTCTCATAAAGTCTACAATAAATGTCCTTCCTAGTGCCGACGATTCTGAAAAAAAAAAAGTTATTTTATCTTTCCAAAACATTCTCCCTGATTTTAAAACTGCGACAAGAGAAGAATGAGCGAAATCTGATTATTATTTACGGAGTTATAAAGCTGAAGTTGACATTTGTGATTGTTTTATGGCGATATGATGCTTGCAACATGGAGGAAGTTGCTGTTTAAAAAAAAAAATATATATATATATATATATATACACGATTTTTCCAGTTTTTCTCAATATTTTTATGGCTCATATGTTTTATACATCCATCTATGTTCTCATATCATATTTGATTTGTATGTATTGTTCAATCAGACTAAACAAATGTTAACACGACACACACGTAAACAAGTGCAAATGGCATTCATTGGTTCCCACAATGCCCCTCGCGCACCACCATCCCTTTTATACCGCGCAGACCTACGGTACACACCTGTTTTTTTTTTTCCTCCCATGTAGTCCAAACCAGATCAATTGGGACAATTTTGCAGCTGCTAGAATTTAGGCATAACGTTATGACATCATTAGCCTCACAGTTAGCGTAAATTTACGTCATCGACAGTTTAAGGGTCAATATCAAGACTTATCTTTATGTTTATAAATGTAATGTACACGTAATGTTTAATATTATATTGCAATATTTATTTTCATTAATCGCTAAAGCGAAAATATCTTGCTTAATAGGGTTATCTATTTTTATATTTAGTTGGCAGTAAGGCGAATGTGATTGGCTATCTCTCTGCTGCTTCGCTTGTATGGTAGTTTGCTAATTATGGTGCATGCTGGGTAATATGTGAAGTCTGTCAGTGCCTCCAGGTACACTGTCCTGCTCATTTAGAGTCGATGACTCTAAATTTTCACTTGTTATGAGCTAGACACAGGCTGGAAGGGTATCAATAGGTTGTCCATGTAGTTTTCTCTGGGAGGACAATTCAGTTAAAATTTATATACACAGAAGAGTGCAGAAGGTGCTGGCCCACGCCAGGCAGGAGTAGTGAAAGAGTAATGAGAGTGAAATATATTGCAATGCAATGAAGACTGAAATATATCAACACACTAACACCCTACTCAAGGGCACAGAGAACTGTGATAGGTCTATTGTTCCAAGTTAGGGGGAAAAAAAAAGTAGTGGAAGACAGGAAAGGGGAAAAAATACCAAAGAGATCAAGTGAAAAGAAAAGGAGGGGGAGGAGGAGGAGGCAAAGGTCAGGTCATGTCACAAGTGTTGAGAAGACTAGAGCATTTCACCAAACAATGCACTAAGAATGGCAAACATCTACAGAAACAAAGCCAGGACTAGAATTCATGTTAGAAAAGTTGTGTTTAATTGATGCTTCCGCAAGACGGCGTATGTGAAGACTAAAAGAAGTGTTGGTAGTTTTAGCAGAGGACCAGTTAATAAGAAGACTGTGATCGCTGTCATGAGAGAAAAGAGCAGTGTTGGTGCTTCAAGTTGAACACATCTCTGGTGCTCTTTAAGTCTGTCAGAGAGAGAAAAAGAGAGAGAGAGTAACCAGTTTCACCAAAGTATTGGAGAAGACAAGAGGAAAACGTAATGGAGTAAAAACTGAAGTATAAGTAACAGCAGAGGGAGAATTATCAACAAGATTGCTGCACAGGGTATTAGTTTAACGAAAGACAAGCTTGATATCTGAAGGACGACGGGTACTGGTAAGAATTTGAAGATTGGAAATGTAGAGGAGGCACAGAACTGGAGATCCCAGCGGAGAAGTGAGTCTGGGAGGGAAGAAAGTGTGTTAAGCACGAGAGTAAAGAGTGTTTATAACACAGGGAGGATAACCAAGGCCAGAGAAATTGCCAAGAGTGCAAATTTCAGGGTCGAGAAACTGACAGAGACGTGGAGGTCACACAGAAACTGAGAGTCACAGTCGTGGAGGTCACAGTGAAACTGAGTCACAGTCATGGTCACACAGAAACTGACAGTCACAGTCGTGGAGGTCACACAGAAACTGACAAAGTCGTGGAGGTCACAGAAAAACTGAGAGTCACAGTCGTGGAGGTCACAGTGAAACTGAGAGTCACAGCTGTGGAGGTCACAGAAACTGAGAGACACAATCATGGAGGTCACGGACAATAGAAGGTCACTTGACAATAGACAGGTCACTGAAAATAGAAGGTCACTTGACAATAGACAGGTCACTGAAAATAGAAGGTCACTTGACAATAGAAGCATGGAAACAAAAGTAATAAAAGTACAGGGCATTGTGACGTTATATTCTTCAAAATAATTATAGTTACCTTCAATCGAAGTTAGATCAGATAAATAAACTTAAATTACATTAACTTAATTACCTTACTGTCACATAAATTACCATTCATTACTAACACTACCGTCAATTATCTTAATTATTTTTTCGTCCCCGTGATTATCTTAGTTATAATAATTGAACTATAGTCACATTAATTACTTTATTGTTAATTTTAATTCCCATATTATTATTATTATTATTATTATTATTATTATTATTATTATTATAATCAAAAGAAGCGCTAAACCACTTTTAATTCCCTAATTGTCACTTTAATCACTTTCCTGTCGCCTTAATTATCGTCAGGTAATGTAATTTATTAAAAAATTATTAAGAAGTATTCATTATCTTCATATTATTATTATTATTATTATTATTATTATTATTATTATTATTATTATTATTAATATTATTATTATTATTATTATTTTTTATTATTATTATTATTATTATTATTATTATTAATAGTACTAGTATATGTATTATTATATTATTATTATATTATTATTACAATTATTGTTGTTGTTATTAGTATAACAATAATTATTATTATTGTTGTTGCTGTTATTTTATTAGTAGTATAAGTATTATTTATTCTTATTATTATTTTTATTAATTGTTATTCTATTCTATTATTTATTATATATTTCTCATTTCTGGAGGGTGTTTGATACATTGTATACATATATGTATATGTATATATATATATATATATATATATATATATATATATATATATATATATATATATATATATATATATATATATATATATATATATATATAAAACGAGGGTCCTTCAACTTTTTATTTAATATTATTTAATAGAGTTTTCCATAAGACGTCCAGCTCTTCTCTGAGTCTGACAAATTTCCCCCTGGCTTTATACCATCGCCTTACAGCCTTACATCGTCCATCATTTACTCGAGATAATTAATCTCGTAGCTCACCACGCTGACATCACTACAAGAAGTCTTTCCTTCATACCATGATGAGTCTCTCGTAGCTCACCACGCTGACATCACTACAAGAAGTCCTCCCAACTATCGAACCACAGACCCTCGGAATATAAAGTGAGTGCGCTACCACCTGAACCACGAGAGTGGTTTATATTTCAGGCAGAAGTTTTGATCTAAAATGCAGCTAGTTACTGTAACAATGAATTTGCTTCCCCACAAAAAAAACTAAAAATTTCGGGTGGTACGTAACGCTGCACCTTCCTCACACACTTCAACATTTCCTCTACATTCTGCTGAAAAATACTGGAAATACATTTAGATTAAATTCAGGAAGGTAAAATCGTATTCAACAAAGTTGGGCAAAATTCAGCAAAATTGGATCAAATTCAGCAAAGGGAAAATTCAGCAAAGTTGGATCAAATTCAGCATAGTTACATCATATCGGTAAATTTAGACGAAATTTAGCAAAGCTGAACAAAACTCAGCAACGTCACACCAAATCAGCAAAGTTAGACGAACTTCAGGAAAGGTTTTCGGTGTGACATGACTCGATGATTGACCAAAGCTGCACCAGTACCACTGGTATTAAACCTGGTAACTAATACCTCGCATAATTAAACAGATGGAAAAATAATTATTTATAACGATCCAGTTATTTATTCATATTGTACGCAGATTTACATACAGAATAATTCACAATTATTTGATCGTTCTTCCATAAAGGTCTTTTTTTATTAACACATCGGCCGTCTCAAACCAAGGCAGGGTGGTCCGAAAAAGAAAACTTTCATCATCATTCACTCCATCCCTGTCTTGTCAGAGGCGTGCTTACACTACAGTTATAAAACTGCAACATTAACACCCCTCCTTCAGAGTGCAGGCACTGTACTTCCCATCTCCAGGACTCAAGTCCGGCCTGCCGGTTTCTCTGAATCCCTTCATAAATGTTACCTTGTTCACACTCCAACAGCATGTAAAGTCCTAAAAACCATTTGTCTCCATTCACTCCTATCTAACACGCTCACGCATGCTTGTTGGAAGTCCAAGTCACTCTCACACAAAACCTCCTTTACCCCCTCCCTCCAACCTTTCCTAGGCGGACCTCTATCCCGCCTTCCATCCACTACAGACTTATACACTCTCGAAGTCATTCTATTTTTTTCACCCTCTCTACATGTCCAAACAACCCCTCCTCAGCTCTCTGGATAATAGTTTTGGTAATCCCGCACCTCCTCCTAATTTCCAAACTACGAGTTCTCTGCATTATATTCACACCACACATTGACCTCAGACATGACATCTCCACTGCCTCCAGCCTTCTCCTTGTTGCAACATTCACCACCCATGCTTCACACCCATATAAGAGTGTTTGTATAACTATACTCTCACTTAGTGGTGAACTTAGCAGTCTCCACAGACTCCTCAGTGCACCACTCACCTTTTTCCCCTCATCAATTCTATGATTCACCTCATCTTTCATAAACTCATCTGCTGACACGTACACTCCTAAATATCTGAATACATTCACCTCCATACTCTCTCCCTAAAATCTGATATCCAATCTTTCGTTATCTATTTTTTTTGTTATCCTCATTACATTACTCTTTCCTGTATTCACTTTTAATTTTCTTCTTTTACATACCCTACCAAACTCATCCACCAACCTTTGCAACTTCTCTTCAGAATCTCCCAAAACCACAGTGTCATCAGCAAAGAACAACTGTGACAACTCCCACTTTGTGTTAGATTCTTTATCTTTTAACCCCACACCTCTTGCCAACACACGAGCATTAACTTCTCTTACAACTCCATCTATAAATATATTGAACAACCATGGTGACATCACACATCCTTGTCTAAGACCTACTTTTACTGAGAAAAATCTCCCTCTCTCTTACATACAGTCCACGTACAATATATATATATATATATATATATATATATATATATATATATATATATATATATATATATATATATATATATATGTCGTGCCGATTAGGTAAAACTGGTCAATTAGCAAGAACTCATCTAAAATTAAGTCCTTTCTAAAATTTTCTCTAATACGTTTAAAGATATACGTATTTTTTTCATTTTTGTTAATGTAAAAATTTATAATTTTGTACCAAGAGAAACTTTGAAAACCTACCTAACCTTATTACAACAAGCGCAATTTAATTTAGCCTAACCCAACTAAATATATTTTAGATACGTTAACATTAATTTAATAAAAAACAAACACAATGAAATATATTTTTTCGTTATGTTCAGAATGATTTTGACGAAATATTGCATACACAAATTTTCACTTGTCTTATATGGCAAGGTGAGCGTTGCTATTTAAGCCAAAATCGCAAGTTTTACCTAATCGGCACGACATATATATATACTATACATATATATATATATATATATATATATATATATATATATATATATATATATATATATATATATATATATATATATATATAGGATGGGGTCCACCTCTGGTGCAAATTGTGGGACCCATAGCCTCGGAGAAGTGGGTAAAAGGCTTCAAGGAAGAATATTTGGATTTCTTCCTGAAGCCATTTGAATATTCCACTTCTCCTACCACCCCATCCTATACACACACACACACACACACACACACACACACATATATATATATATATATATATATATATATATATATATATATATATATATATATATATATATGTCATGCCGATTAGGTAAAACTGGTCAATTAGCAAGAACTCATCTAAAATTAAGTCCTTTCTAAAATTTCTCTTATACGTTTAAAGATATATTTTTATTTATGTTAATGTAAGAATTTATAATTTTGTACCAAGAGAAACTTTGAAAACCTACCTAACCTTATTACAACAAGCGCAATTTAATTTAGCCTAACCCAACTAAATATATTTTAGATACGTTAACATTAATTTAATAATAAACAAACACAATGAAATACATTTTTGGCGAAATTATTGGCGAAATTATTGCATACACAAATTTTCACTTGTCTTATATGGCAAGAAGAGCGTTGCTATTTAAGCCAAAATCGCAAGTTTTACCTAATCGGCACGACTATATATATATATATATATATATATATATATATATATATATATATATATATATATATATATATATATATATATATATATATATATATTTATATATATGTGTATGTGTGTGTGTGTGTGTGTGTGTATATATAATCCATAAACAGTACAAAATGCCGTTAACAACATGTGTGTGACGTGTCTTGATAAGGAAGGTGATTGGCTATTTAAGGTCATTCGACATTCCTTGGATGATATTATTAAAAAACTGTAATTTAAGAGTCGAGTCTGTATTTACTTCTTGTACTGAAGTTGTTGTTGGTTCACTCTGGAGGAGTGAATAAATTATCAACTTCGGAGGTAAGGAGTCACTGAACTGCACCTGCTGCAGCTGCACCTCAGATTACGTATTGATATATATGTGTGGGAGGCTTGGGGGAGGTGTGGAGGATTTCATTTGTTGGAGGAGTATGTGAGATGTTGGAGAGGTGTGAGGAGGCTCGTGGGGAAGAGGTGCGAAGGGTGTGTGTGTGTGTGTGTAAATGTGTACTGCAGGTGTGGATAATGGGTGTATTAACTCCCACAGTGCTGGTCGATCCTAGGGCTCTGGTGTTGACACTGAGGCGAGCTGTATAGTGCACCAGTCAGTCTAGTCTCTTGAGGCATGGAGTAAGTACCTTCCATTAGTGCAAACTGTATGGACCCGGTCTTACACGCCTAAGTATTTTTAAAGCCATCTTTCCTCTGCCATAGCAGGCAGTCTCCATCACCGAAAAATATATCAACATCAGGTAGTATATATTAACACTTACATAAAAAAAAAAGCTCTACCCTTCAACAATCGTATAACCGTTTACAAGAACATTATACACGGCCATACGTCTGGGTTTACACATATCAGAGATGCAAAATCCTTCTTGCAACATGGCCAACACAACCCATTAATGCTGAATGTATGTGCCAACAAACCAGGCAGTGAAGGTTTCAGTATTTGCAAAAACTGTGGCGTGTGTAGCATGGTGGGTAGTCTGGGTGAGGGCAGGATATATAGAGCAGGGTGGTGATGGTGTTATTTGGAGGTGAGTACTGAGCACAACCCTTTTATTGCCTGCCTCTCCCTGTGTCCATGTTTTCTGCTGTGAAGCGGCAGGCCAGAGCCCATCATAGACTGAGGCACGATACTGGTGGCTGAGAGCATCGCCATCAGTGCCGCAGTGGCACCCTCGTTGGTCATTACTAACAAACAGCAGTGTCATCCCTGTTGGTCATCACTATCAAATATACAACACCAGTCTTGCCACAGTTTTTGATATCACAACACCAGTCTTGCCACAGTGTTTGACACCACAACACTAGTATTGCCACAGTGTTTGACACCACAACACTAGTCTTGCCACAGTGTTTGACACCCCAACACCAGTCTTGCCACAGTGTTTGACACCACAACACCAGTCTTGCCACAGTGTTTGACACCACAACACTAGTCTTGCCACAGTGTTTGACATCACAACACCAATCTTGCCACAGTGTTTGACACCACAACACTAGTCTTGCCACAGTGTTTGACACCACAACACCAGTATTCTCACTGTGTGACACCACAACACTAGTCTTGCCACAGTGTTTGACACCACAACACCAGTATTCTCACTGTGTGACACCACAGTACCAGTCTTCACACTGTGTGACACCACAACACAGTGGAACCACAACACCAGCCTTCCACAGTGGATGACACCACAACACCAGCCTTCCACGGTGGCTGACACCACAGCACCAGCCTTCCCACAATGGCTGACACCACAGCACCAGCCTTCCCACAATGGCTGACACCACAGCACCAGCCTTCCCACAATGGCTGACACCACAGCACCAGCCCTCCCACAGTGTGTGACATCAAAATAACTTTTTAACAAGCCATCGCATGTAACAAGCCAGCTCATGTCTGTGGGTATAAGCCTCGGGGGTTTGAGGTACTCACCTGTGCACCTAAGTGCTGCCTTGATTACGGACATGATCGCTCCTAAGGACACTCACTGCAGTAATAAACTCAAGCTAGAGTGCCTGTGTTGTCGAACTTCAAGCTGACCCGACCTATGCTGGCCCCCCTAGCCCTCAGGCTTCAGTCAGGCTTCAACCAGGCTTCACCCAGGCTTCACGCAGACGCTGGTGACTTGCACCTCATGGTCAGAATTCGTGCCACATCAGAGATCTCTCAGCTAAGTACCCGGGTATGGGAAAATGTAGGCTTTGCTGGCTCGTGCCCTCAGTAGTATAATGGTACCAGGGTGATAGTCGACTATGTGGGAATATACGAATATTAATTACAGAGTAACACAACGACCATTATTGTGTTCTTATAGCTACGAAGAGGCAATGACAAATAGGTGGAAGCTAAATAAGTAATAACAAATGAACAGGTGCACCTGCAAAATACACACAGGAAATTGGGTTAAGAGAACTAGGTTACAAGCAGACAGAAGGGGTTGAATGAACGATACAAGGAAGAAATTGTTTCTAAACCAACAGATATTACCATGACAAACAATGTTCAGTCAGGTATTAAAACACCTGTTCTTGTATGATTCGATCAGGTAACACAACACCTGTTCTTGCGTCAGATGACCGGGAGGCGGCAAACATGATGCTCTCATGAGGAAAACAGAGAGACGGTCAGTTCCGAGCCACAGAACACTGCTACTGACCAGTTATTGTAAGATGATAAGAACATCATCTCGGAAACGGAAGATCGTGTCTTACATGATGCACAGAGATTAACAGACGTACGACAGGAAAGCGACGAAGGGATGGGCTGCATGTTCCTATAATTTGAGAAAGTTTTGCTACGGTAACACACAGGTTAATTGTACCAAACAGGAGAAGAAAGCCAGGGGGAACAAGAAAACTGATAGTATGGGTTAGGAAACTATAGGAAACAATGATTTAATGTAAGATATGAAGTATATTGATGGGGGAAAGTAATAAGTACAGTCCCCCCTCAAGAACCAAAACTGTGCCCTATACTGTTATAAATTTATCTTAATGACCTGACACCAGGAATAAACTCATGTAGTTGATGAAGCCAGTTTGTGGTGATACTCTGTACCAGTTTAAAATTCTTCTGTACTTAGTGTTTCATAATGAGCTTTCACATCTTACTTGCGAATGATGTCAGAGGCACAAGACTAGAAACGAAGGAGGGTGGTAGAAGGCAGCAGGAGAACCCTGGACAAGCTCAGGTGACCGGAAGCCAGTTCCCCCTGGGTAACCTTGTTTGCTTGTTTACACCTTCGTGCCCGCCAGTATTGTCGTGTCGAGACGACACACGGTAGGTGGCCGAGCGGATGTAAACAGCCTAACCAGAGGCTGTTTCAAACTGCGCGGCACTATGGTGCTGCCCTCTATAGGCCTATCAAGGGCGGGCTGGTCAGCCATGCTTCTTCCTCACTTCGACGGCCTACCTCACTGAACCAGCATCTACCCTTGCTGGCTCCCGGTCCCCTCACGCTCTGGCCCCGTGTATTCCTACACCTTGCCATTAATAAACTGAGTCTAGTCATCGGCCGTATCTCTGCACCTACGCTACCATTCTACTGCCCAATGTAAGCAGCCAAGAAGATAGACTTAACATAGAGCCTGCTGCTTGGCGAACGTCACATGACGTACGACTGTACGCTAGAGCCTGCTGCTTGGTGAACGTCACATGATGTACGACTGTACGCTAGAGCCTGCTGCTTGGTGAACGTCACATGACGTACGACTGTACGCTAGAGCCTGCTGCTTGGTGAACGTCACATGACGTACGACTGTACGCCAGAGCCTGCTGCTTGGTGAACGTCACATGACGTACGACTGTACGCCAGAGCCTGCTGCTTGGTGAACGTCACATGACGTACGACTGTACGCTAGAGCCTGCTGCTTGGTGAACGTCACATGATGTACGACTGTACGCTAGAGCCTGCTGCTTGGTAAACGTCACATGATGTACGACTGTACGCCAGAGCCTGCTGCTTGGTGAACGTCACATGACGTACGACTGTACGCTAGAGCCTGCTGCTTGGTGAACGTCACATGATGTACGACTGTACGCTAGAGCCTGCTGCTTGGTAAACGTCACATGATGTACGACTGTACGCCAGAGCCTGCTGCTTGGTGAACGTCACATGATGTACGACTGTACGCTAGAGCCTGCTGCTTGGTGAACGTCACATGATGTACGACTGTACGCTAGAGCCTGCTGCTTGGTAAACGTCACATGATGTACGACTGTACGCCAGAGCCTGCTGCTTGGTGAACGTCACATGATGTGCGACTGTACGCTAGAGCCTGCTGCTTGGTGAACGTCACATGATGTACGACTGTACGCCAGAGCCTGCTGCTTGGTGAACGTCACATGATGTACGACTGTACGCCAGAGCCTGCTGCTTGGTGAACGTCACATGATGTACGACTGTACGCCAGAGCCTGCTGCTTGGTGAACGTCACATGATGTACGACTGTACGCCAGAGCCTGCTGCTTGGTGAACGTCACATGATGTACGACTGTACGCTAGAGCCTGCTGCTTGGTGAACGTCACATGATGTACGACTGTACGCCAGAGCCTGCTGCTTGGTAAACGTCACATGATGTACGACTGTACGCCAGAGCCTGCTGCTTGGTGAACGTCACATGATGTACGACTGTACGCTAGAGCCTGCTGCTTGGTGAACGTCACATGATGTACGACTGTACGCTAGAGCCTGCTGCTTGGTGAACGTCACATGATGTACGACTGTACGCTAGAGCCTGCTGCTTGGTAAACGTCACATGATGTACGACTGTACGCCAGAGCCTGCTGCTTGGTGAACGTCACATGAAGTACGACTGTACGCTAGAGCCTGCTGCTTGGTGAACGTCACATGATGTACGACTGTACGCCAGAGCCTGCTGCTTGGTGAACGTCACATGATGTACGACTGTACGCCAGAGCCTGCTGCTTGGTGAACGTCACATCATGTACGACTGTACGCCAGAGCCTGCTGCTTGGTGAACGTCACATGACGTACAAAATACAACCAGCCTGGAACTATTATTTAGTGTAAGTGTAGAAAATTTTCATTGATATGAAGGTTGGTGTGCTGTGTGAGGCTGAGGATAATATTCTTAAACGCGCTGGTAAAGCAATTTATAATACTTAGAATCTTGTGAAGGAGCAACTTTAACTTCCTTAGCTGAGAAAGTTTTCCAGCTTGGTAACCTTCACTAATTCTCTAAATTGTATCAAGATATCAGTTAGTGTGAGTGACGGCAAACTACTACCCTCCCTCCACGACCCCTCCTTTCACGACTCTCCGAGTACGACCCTCCCTTCACTACCCTCCTTCCACGTCCCTCCCTTCCTCCACGACCCTCCCTGTACGTCCCTCCCTCCAAGACCCACCCTCCCTCCATGACCCTCCTTCACTACCCACCCTTCACGACTCTTCTTCCACGACCCTCCACGACCCTTCCTCCACGACCCTCCCTTCAAGACCCTCTCTCCACGACTCTTCCTTCAAGACCCTCCCTTCATGAAGCTCTCCTCACGAATCTCCCTCCAGGACCCTCCCTTCACGGCCCTCCCTCCACGACCCTCCCTTCACGACTCCTCCCTCCACGACACTTTCTTCACGACCCTCCTTCCAATACCCTCCTTTTATGACCCTCCCTCCACGACCCTCCCTTCACGACCCTCCCTCCACGACCCTCCCTCCATGACCTCCCGGACTTTTCACGACCTCCCGGACCTTCCACGACCCTCCATCATCCTCTACGACCCTCCAGGGTCACCAGTACCAATTATGCTTTGGCTTTCAGTGTCTTACTCATGTATAAAGAGCCCTGAGTGGCCCTGAATGGCCCTAAGTTCTCTGAGAGGCCTTGGGTGGCCCTGAGCGCCCTGAGTGTCCCTGAGTTCCCTTAGTGGCGCTGAGTGGCTCTTAGTCACCTTTAGTGCCATGAGGGGCCCTGAGAGGCTCTGAGACACTCTGAGAGGCTCTGAGTGGCCCTGAGTGGCCCTTCCCCGATCCCAGGACCTCTCATCACCGACCCTGAACCACCCATTACCCTGGGCCACCCTCCTTCACCCTGGGCCGCGCTGGGCCGCCCTCCTATTCCCCAGGACCGCCCTTCTACGCCCCTGGGCCATCTCCTTTCCCCTAAGCTACGCTCCTCCGCCTTGGGCCGCCCTCCTCTGCCCATGGGCTCCTCTCCTCACCCTGGGCAGCCCTTCTTCACCCTGGGCCGCCCTCCTCCGAGCCTGGGCCTCCCTTCTCCGCTTCTGGGCCGCTCTGGTCCACCCTTCTCCACCCCTGGGCCGCCCTCCTCCACCCCTGTGCCACCTCCTTTCCCCTGGACTGCACTTCTGCCCCCTGGGCCGCCCTACATAGCCCTTTGGCCACCCTGGGCAGCCCTCCTCCACCATGAGCCAACCTTCTCCGCCCCTGAGGCGCCCTCCTCCGCCCCTGGGCCGCCCTGGGCAGCCCTCCTCCACCATGGACTGCTTTCCTCCGCTCCTGGGCCACCCTCCCTCGCCCTGGGCCACCTCCTTTCCCCTGGCCTGCTCTCCTCCGCCCCTGAGCCGCCCTGGGCTGCCCTCCTCTGCCCCTCCTCCGCCTTTGGGCCGCCCAGGGCCGACCTGGGCCGCCCTGGGTTACCACCTTCATCTTTGATTTGTTGTGGTGTAGAGAATAATTTATTGACCAATTTAGCGGTGGTGTGAGGAGGCAGCCATGTTTATTGTTCCCTCTTATCAATGTATCTAATATTTCATCTTCAATATTACACCACCTTCCCCAAGCTTACAGTAATATATCCTTGTTAATACAAGCTACCAGGTATATATACCAATGGGTCTATATACCTGGAGAGATATACACCTCACAGGGTATATACCTGGAGAGAAGCACATCTCTCGGTGTATATACCTTGAGAGATATACACCTCAATGTGCATACCTGGAGATATATACATATCACTGTGTATATACCTGGAGAGATATACATCTCACTGTGTATATACCTGGAGAGATATACATCTCACTGTGTATATACCTGGAGAGATATACATCTCACTGTGAATATAGCTGGAGATATATACACCTCACAGGGTATATACCTGGAGAGAAGCACATCTCTCGTTGTATATACTTTGAGAGATATGCACCTCACTGTGCATACCTGGATATATATACATCTCATTGTGTATATACCTGGAGAGATATACATTTCACTGTGTATGTACCTGGAGATATATATACATCTCACAGTGTATATAAATAGAGAGATATACACCTCACAGGGTATATACCTGGAGAGATATACATCTCACTGTGTATATACCTGGGGAGATATACATCTCATTGTGTATATACCTGGAGATATATACATCTTACATTGTATATACCTTAAGAGATATGCATCTCACTGTGTATGTACCTGGAGATATATATACATCTCACAGTGTATATAAATGGAGAGATATACACCTCACAGGGTATATACCTGGAGAGATATACATCTCATTGTGTATATACATGGAGAGATATACATCTCATTGTGTATATACCTGGAGATATATAAATCTCACTCTGTAAATACCTGGAGAGATATACACCTCACAGTGTATATACCTGGAGGTATATACACCTAGTCAAGTTACTATACTGAAAAATACCCGGCAAAGTTACCTTACGAAAAATATGAAATATATTTTGAATTTGCTGAGTAAAGGTTGATAAGGAGAGTTATTTAAAGTGATAATATTAGAAGCATCCACACCGGAAGCAGTAACAAGGAGTATCTGACAGAGAGGCAACAACGAATCACGGTACGTGAAGAGGTATCACAGTGGGCGCCTGTGACGAGCGGGGTCCCACAGGGGTCAGTCCTAGGACCAGTGCTATTCTTGGTATATGTGAATGACATGATGAAAGGGATAGACTCAGAAGTGTCCCTGTTCGCAGATGATGTGAAGTTAATGAGGAGAATTAAATCAGATGAGGATCAGGCAGGACTACAGAGAGACCTGGACAGGCTCGACCTGGTCCAGCAACTGGCTCTCGAATTTAACCCCGCTAAACGCAAATTCATGAAGATCGGGAAGGGCAAAGACGATCCCAGACAGAGTATAGTCTAAGTGGCCAAAGACTGCAAACCTCACCTCCGTCTCCGGAAGCACACATCAACCAGAAAACTGCTGCAGCATATGGGCGACTGGCAAACCTGAGAATAGCGTTCCGATACCTTAGTAAGGAATCGTTCAAGACACTGTACACTGTGTACGTCAGGCCCATACTGGAGTATGCAGCACCAGTTTGGAACCCACACCTGGTCAAGCACGTCAAGAAATTAGAGAAAGTGCAAAGGTTTGCAACAAGGTTAGTCCCGGAGCTAAGGGAAATGTCCTATGAAGAAAGGTTAAGGGAAATCTGCCTGACGACACTGGAGGACAGGAGGTTAGGGGAGACATCATAACGACATACAAAATACCTCGAGGAATAGATAAGGTGGACAAAGACAGGATGTTCGAGAGAGGGACCAGAAACAAGGTCAAATTACTAAGACTCAGATAGCAACATTTAGGAAGTATTTCTTCAGTCATAGAGTTGTCAAAGTGGAATAGTCTAGCAAGTGATGTAGGATGGAGTTAGGAACCAGTACAACTTTAGACGAGGTCATATAAGCTATGGAGCAGGGAACAGAGGCCTCACTAGCGTCAGTGAAGAAGCGGGCCAGGACTAGCGTCATTTCTACAAGATTGATGGACTGAACACATCGACTCCAGGCCAGGACTGATTACCTCAAAACTCTACTCTAACCTTCACTTTGTATTGGACTAGAAGCCACTGTGTGGCAAACGTTTCCTCAATAAAGATACCCAAATATTGCATATGTGTCTAATTTATAACTTGTGTTCTCTGAACCATTCATCTATACAGAAACAATGGGTCACAATTGGAAGCTGAAGACTCAGATGAGTCAAAGGGATGTTAGGAAGTATTTCTTCAGTCACAGAGTTGTCAGGAAGTGGAATTGTCTAGCAAGTGATGTAGTGGAGGCAGGAACCATACATAGCTTTAAGACGAGGTATGATAAAGCTCATGGAGCAGGGAGAGAGAGGACCTAGTAGCGGTCAATGAAGAGGCGGGGCCAGGAGCTGAGTCTCGATCCCTGCAACCACAATTAGATGAGTACAAACAGATTAGGAGGATAGAAGCAGTATTGGGTAGAAGACGTAATGAATAAGAACAGTAATGAGGATAGAAGCAGTTATGAAGGATAACAGTATTGAAGGATAACAGTAGTGAAGGATAACAGTAGTGAAGGATAACAGTATTGAAGGATAACAGTAGTGAAGGATAACAGTAGTGAAGGATAACAGTAGTGAAGGATAAAAATAGTGAAGGATAACAGTAGTGAAGGATAACAGTAGTGAAGGATAACAACAGTAGTGAAGGATAACAGTAGTGAAGGATAACAGTATTGAAGGATAACAGTAGTGAAGGATAACAGTAGTGAAGGATAACAGTAGTGAAGGATAAAAATAGTGAAGGATAACAGTAGTGAAGGATAACAGTAGTGAAGGATAACAACAGTAGTGAAGGATAACAGTAGTGAAGGATAACAACAGTAGTGAAGGATAACAGTAGTGAAGGATAACAACAGTAGTGAAGGATAACAGTAGTAGTGAAAGATAACAACAATAGTTAGGATAACAACAGTAGTGAAGGATAACAACAGTAGTGAAGGATAACAACAGTAGTGAAGGATAACAGTAGTGAAGGATAACAACAGTAGTGAAGGATAACAACAGTAGTGAAGGATAACAACAGTAGTGAAGGATAACAACAGTAGTGAAGGATAACAACAGTAGTGAAGGATAACAGTAGTAGTGAAGATAACAACAATAGTGAAGGATAACAACAGTTGTGAAGGATAATAACAGTTGTGAAGCATAACAACAATAGTGAAGGATAACAACAATAGTTAAGTATAAAATTAGTGAAGGATAAAAACAATAGTGAAGGATAACAACAGTAGTGAAAGATAACAGTAGTGAAAGATAACAACAATAGTGAAGGATAACAACAGTTGTGAAGGATAATAACATTAGTGAAGGATAACAACAATAGTGAAGGATAACAACAATAGTGAAGGATAACAACAGTAGTGAAGGATAACAACAAGTGAAGGATAACAACAATAGTGAAGGATAACAACAATAGTGAAGGATAACAACAATAGTGAAGGATAACAACAATAGTGAAGGATAACAACAATAGTGAAGGATTAACAAACAATAGTGAAGGATAACAACAATAGTGAAGGATGTAAAAGGACACAATAGTGATAGGATAACAAATATGAAGGTAACAACAGTGAAGAGATAACACATAGTGGGACAAATAGTGAAGGATAACAACAGTAGTAGAGTAGTGATATACAGTAGTAAGTAGTAATACAATAGGATAACAACAATAGTGAAGGATAACAACATAGTGAAGGATAATTATACAATAGTGAAGGATAACAACAATGATGAAGGATAACAACAATAGTGAAGGATAACAACAGATATGAAGGATAACATATGAAGGATAACAACAATAGTGAAGGATAACAACAATAGTGAAGGATAACAACAATAGTGAAGGATAACAACAATAGTGAAGGATAACAACAATAGTGAAGGATAACAACAATAGTGAAGGATAACAACAATAGTGAAGGATAACAACAAAGTGAAGGATAAAACATGTGAGTACAATAGTGAAGGATAACAACAATAGTGAAGGATAACAACATGAATAAATTGAAGGATAACAACAATAGTGAAGGATAACAACAATAGTGAAGGATAACACATAGTGAAGGATAACAACAATGTGAAGGATAACAACAATAGTGAAGGATAACAACAATAGTGAAGGATAACAACAATAGTGAAGGATAACATAGTGAGATACAACATAGTGAAGGATAACAAATAGTGAAGGATAACAACAATAGTGAAGGATAACAACAATAGTGAAGATAAGATAACAATAGTGAAGGATAACAACAATAGTGAAGGATAACAACAATAGTGAAGGATAACAACAATAGTGAAGGATAACAACAATAGTGAAGGATAACAACAGTAGTGAAGGATAACAACAGTAGTGAAGGATAACAACAATAGTGAAGGATAACAACAGTAGTTAAGGATACATAAGAACAATAGTGAAGGATAACAACAATAGTGAAGGATAACCATAACAATAGTGAAGGATAACAACAATAGTGAAGGATAACAACAATAGTAAAGGATAACAACAGTAGTGAAGTATAACAACAATAGTGAAGGATAACAACAATAGTGAAGGATAACAACAATAGTGAAGGATAACAACAAAGTGAAGGATAACAACAATAGTGAAGGATAAACAGTAAGGATACATAGTGAAGGATAACAACAATAGTGAAGGATAACAACATATAGTGCAAGGATAACAACAATAGTGAAGGATAACAACAATAGTGAAGGATAACAACAATAGTGAAGGATAACAACAATAGTGAAGGATAACAACAATAGTGAAGGATAACAACAATAGTGAAGGATAACAACAATAGTGAAGGATAACAACAATAGTGAAGGATAACAACAATAGTGAAGGATAACAACAATAGTGAAGGAATAGGATAACAACAATAGTGAAGGATACAACAATAGTGAAGGATAACAACAATAGTGAAGGATAACAACAATAGTGAAGGATAACAACAATAGTGAAGGATAACAACAATAGTGAAGGATAACAACATAGTGAAGGATAACAACAATAGTGAAGGATAACAACAATAGTGAAGGATAACAACATTAGTGAAGGATAACAACAATAGTGAAGGATAACAACAATAGTGAAGGATAACAACAAAGTGAAGGATAACAACAATAGTGAAGGATAACAACAATAGTGAAGGATAACAACAAGTGAAGGATAACAACAAGTGAAGGATAACAAAAGGAAGGATAACAACAATAGTGAAGGATAACAACAATAGTGAAGGATAACAACAATAGTGAAGGATAACAACAAAGTGAAGGTTAACAACAATAGTGAAGGATAACAACAATAGTGGGATGATAGTGAAGGATAACAACAATAGTGAAGGATAACAACAATAGTGAAGGATAACAACAATAGTGAAGGATAACAACAAAGTGAAGGATAACAACAATAGTGAAGGATAACAACAATAGTGAAGGATAACAACAATAGTGAAGGATAACAACAATAGTGAAGAATAACAACAATAGTGAAGGATAACAACAATAGTGAAGGATAACAACAATAGTGAAGAATAACAACAATAGTGAAGGATAACAACAATAGTGAAGGATAACAACAATAGTGAAGGATAACAACAATAGTGAAGGATAACAACAATAGTGAAGGATAACAACAACAGTGAAGGATAACAACAATAGTGAAGGATAACAACAATAGTGAAGGATAACAACAATAGTGAAGAATAACAACAATAGTGAAGGATAACAACAATAGTGAAGGATAACAACAATAGTGAAGAATAACAACAATAGTGAAGGATAACAACAATAGTGAAGGATAACAACAATAGTGAAGAATAACAACAATAGTGAAGGATAACAACAATAGTGAAGGATAACAACAATAGTGAAGGATAACAACAATAGTGAAGGATAACAACAATAGTGAAGAATAACAACAATAGTGAAGGATAACAACAATAGTGAAGGATAACTAACAATAGTGAAGGATAACTAACAATATGTGAAGGATAAATACAATAGTGAAGAATAACAACAATAGTGAAGGATAACAACAATAGTGAAGGATAATACAATAGTGAAGGATAAAACAATGTGAAGGATAACAACAATAGTGAAGAATAACAACAATAGTGAAGGATAACACAATAGTGAAGGATAACAACAATAGTGAAGGATAACAACAATAGTGAAGAATAACAACAATAGTGAAGGATAACAACAATAGTGAAGAATAACAACAATAGTGAAGGATAACAACAATAGTGAAGGATAAACGGTGTTACTTCAGGGTAAACACCTTGAACATCCTCGCACTTTTAATCTTCAAATTCTCATGTCTCAGTTGGGTACTCGACTTTCATGCTTGTTCTCCGGTTCTTATCCCTTCTGTGTCACACCATCTGTCACGCCATCTGTGTAACACCATCTGTGTCACACCATCTGTGTCACACCATCTGTTTCACACCATCTCTATCTACTAGATGCATCTCTCTACTTGTTACGTCGTAATTGAGTTTTTTCCCCTCTAGTAATGTGTCGTATTTCATAAAAAATCTGATTGACTTGCGTACCTGGTGTCTATCCTCTGAGGCTCTGTTTACACTTGTCTAGCCTCTGAGGCTCTGTTTACACTTGTCTAGCCTCTGAGGCTCTGTTATATACACTTGTCTAGCCTCTGAGGCTCTGTTATATACACTTGTCTAGCTACTGAGGCTCTGTTATATACACTTGTCTAGCCTCTGAGGCTCTGTTATATACACTTGTCTAGCCTCTGAGGCTCTGTTATATACACTTGTCTAGCCTCTGAGGCTCTGTTATATACACTTGTCTAGCCTCTGAGTCTCTGTTATATACACTTGTCTAGCCTCTGAGGCTCCGTCATATACACTTGTCTAGCCTCTGAGGCTCTGTTATATACACTTGTCTAGCCTCTGAGGCTCTGCTATATACTCTTGTCTAGCCTCTGAGGCTCTGTTATATACACTTGTCTAGCCTGTTAGGCTCTGTTATATACACTTGTCTAGCCTCTGAGGCTCTGTTATATACACTTGTCTAGCCTCTGAGGCTCCGTCATATACACTTGTCTAGCCTCTGAGGCTCTGTTATATACACTTGTCTAGCCTCTGAGGCTCTGTTATATACACTTGTCTAGCCTCTGAGGCTCCGTCATATACACTTGTCTAGCCTCTGAGGCTCTGTCATATATATTTTGAAATTCCTTTAACACGTTTGCTTCCACTATCTTCTTACCCAGATCACTGAAGTTATTCAGAGGTAGTATATACAGCAAGAGATGTGTACCTCTTAGTATATATACACAGAGAAGTGCACATCTTTCAGTGTATATACGCTGTGAGTTTATATTAATTCCTATTTTATAGCTTAAAGAAACTTGCAGTCTTAGTGACCCTCATGTAGTCGGTAGGATTTAAACCTCTTAAGCCAGGGAATCCTTGCGTTTATTCACTGTTCACAACATTTATAGTGTAAAAGCGTTTCCTATCATCCCTGCGGCTCATCTCTCAGCTTCCATCAGTGCCTCTGGTTCTCCTCTGGTTCTAATCCTTCCCATTTCAGTCAGCTTGTCCTTATCCACCTTAAGTATCAATTACATCGTGATCATGTCTCCTTTGATCGTTGGCTATTCCAGTAACGGAGTTTCAACTCGTTTAGCCTTGCCTCGTAACTCATGTGTGTTGGCTCGCCTACCAGTCTGAGAGTCTCACCTTCCCTGATCTTTATGTGTTTGACGAGATGCTCCCTCCACGCTGCTGTTGCATGCCTGATGTAAAGCTTCTTGATTGATTCCTTGTGTGTGTGTCTGTCTGTGTGTACTCACCCAGTTGTACTCACCGAGTCGTGTTTATATGGGTCGGGTCTCAGCTCCTGGCCCCGCCTCATTAACTATAATTGTTGGCATTTTTGGCTCCTCGTCTCTTGGGCCCCATATCTGCTTCTGAAACTGTTTATTGATTCCGACTTTACCAATTCCTCATCTGACTCATTCCTGAGAATGAAGAAGTACTTCCAGCATTCCCGTGCCTTCCATCTATACCCCTTCCCTCCTCTTCCCGTGCCTTCCATCGATACCCCTTCCCTCCTCTGCCCGTGCCTTCCATCTATACCCCTTCCCTCCTCTTCCCGTGCCTTCCATCTATACCCCTTCCCTCCTCTTCCCGTGCCTTCCATCGATACCCCTTCCCTCCTCTTCCCGTGCCTTCCATCGATACCCCTTCCCTCCTCTTCCCGTGCCTTCCATCTATACCCCTTCCCTCCTCTTCCCGTGCCTTCCATCGATACCCCTTCCCTCCTTTTCCCGTGCCTTCCATCTATACCCTTCCTCCTCTTCCGTGCCTTCCATCTATACCCTTCCTCCTCTTCCCGTGCCTTCCATCTATACCCCTTCCCTCCTCTTCCCGTGCCTTCCATCGATACCCCTTCCCTCCTCTTCCCGTGCCTTCCATCGATACCCTGTCTCTCCTCTTCCTTCCACTGCAAACAATCTGACGTAATTTGTTCTGCCAAATCTTCTTGAGTATTTTGTACGCCGTAATAAGTGTGTATGTGTGTGTGTGTGTGTACTCACCTAGTTGTGGTTGCAGGGGTCGATTCACAGCTGCTGGCCCCGCCTCTTCACTGGCTGCTACTGTCACTCTACCCGCTCCATGAGCTTTATCATACCTCTCCTTAAAGCTATGTATGTATCCTGCCTCCACTACATCACTTCCCAGACTGTTCCACTTCCTGACAACTCTGTGACTGAAGAAATACTTCCTAACATCCCTGTGGTTCATCAGAGTCTTCAATTTCCAACTGTGACCCCTTGTTGCTGTGTCCCACCTCTGGAACATTCTGTCTCTGTCCACCTTGTCGATTCCTCTCAGTATTTTATAAGTCGTTATCATATCCCCTCTATCTTTCCTGTCTTCCAGTGTCGTCAGGTCGATTTCCCTTAACCTCTCCTCGTAGGACATACCCCTTAACTCCGGGACTAGTCTTGTTGTAAACCTTTGCACTTTCTCTAGTTTCCTTATATGCTTGGCTAGGTGAGGGTTCCAAACGTCACAGTGTACAGGGTCCTGAATGACTCCTTATTAAGATGTCGGAATGCTGTTCGTAGGTTTGCTAGGCGTCCGTATGCCGCAGCAGTTATTTGGTTGATATGCGCCTCAGGAGATGTGCCCGGTGTTATACTCACCCCATGATCCTTTTCCTTGAGTGAGGTTTTTAGGCTCTGGCCCCCTAGACTGTACTTCGTCTGTGGTCTTCTTTGCCCTGCCCCAATCTTCATGACTTTGCACTTGGTGGGGTTGAATTCCAGGAACCAGTTGCTGGACCAGGCCTGCAGCCTATCTAGATCCCTCTGTAGTTCTGCCTGGTCCTCGTCCGATTAAATTCTTCTCATCAACGTCACATCATCTGCAAACAGGAACACTTCGGAGTCTATTCCTTCCGTCATGTCGTTCACAAATACCAGAAACAGCACCGGTCCTAGGACCTGTGGCACCCCGCTCGTTACAGGCGCCTACTCTGACACCTCGCCACCTACCATTACTCGCTGTTGTCTTCCTGACAGGTATTCCTGATCCATTGTAGTGCCTTCCCTGCTATTCCTGCCTGGTCCTTCAGCTTTTGCACTAATCTCTTGTGTGGAACTGTGTCAAACGCCTTCTCACAGTCCAAAAAAATGCAATCTACCCACCCCTCTCTCTCTTATCTTACTGCCTTCACCCTGTCATAGAACTCCAGTAGGTTTGTGACACAGGATTTCATATCCCTTAAACCATGCTGGCTGTGGTTGATAAGCTCATTCCTTTCCAGGTGCTCCACCACTCTTCTCCTGATAATCTTCTCCATGACTTTGCATACTATACATGTCAGTGACACTGGTCTGTAGTTTAGGGCTTCGTGTCTGTCTCCTTTTTTAAAAATTGGGACTACAGTTGCTGTCTTCCATACCTCAGGTAGTCGCCCTGTTTCGATAGATGTGTTGAAGATTGTTGTTAGTGGTACACATAGCGCCTCTGCTTCCTCTCTCAGGACCCATGGAGAAATGTTATCTGGCCCCATCGCCTTTGAGGTATCTAGCTCGCTTAGCAGCCTCTTCACTTCCTCCTCAGTTGTATGTATTGTGTCCAACACTTGATGGTGTACCCCACCTCTCCACCTTTCTGGAGGCCCTTCTGTCTCCTCTGTGAACACTTCTTTGAATCTCATGTTGAGTTCCTCACACACTTCGCGGTCATTTCTTGTGATCTCTCCTCCTTCCTTCCTCAGCCTCATTACCTGGTCCTTGACTGTTGTTCTCCTCCTGATGTGGCTGCACAACAGCTTAGGGTCAGATTTGGCTTTCGCTGCTATGTCATTCTCGTACTGTCTTTGGGCCTCCCTTCTTACCTGTGCATATTCATTTCTGGCTCTACGACTGCTCTCATTATTCTCCTGGGTCCACTACCTTCTATACTTCTTCCATTCCCTAGCATTTGGTTTTCGCTTCCCAGTACCTTTGGATGCAGTGTGTGTGTGTGTGTGTGTGTGTGTGTGTGTGTGTGTGTGTGTGTGTGTGTACTCACCTATTTGTGGTTGCAGGGGTCGAGACTCAGTTCCTGGCCCCGCCTCTGATCGCTACTAGGCCCGCTCTCTCTCCCTGCTCCATGAGCTTTATCATACCTCGTCTTATAGCTATGTATGATTCTTGCCTCCACTACATCACTTGCCAGACTATTCCACTTCCTGACAACTCTATGACTGAAGAAATACTTTCTAACATCCTTTTGACTCATCCGAGTCTTCAATTTCCAATTGTCACCCCTTGTTTTTGTGTCCCATCTCTGGAACATCCTGTCTCTGTCCACCTTATCTATTCCTCGCAGTATTTTGTATGTCGTTATCATGTCTCCCCTAACCCTCCTGTCCTCCAGTGTCGTCAGGCCGATTTTCCTTAACCTTTCTTCATAGGACATTCCCCTTAGCTCTGGAACTAGCCTTGTTGCAAACCTTTGCACTTTCTCTTAATTCTGGACGTGCTTGACCAGGTGTGGGTTCCAAACTGGTGCTGCATACTCTGTGTGTGTGTGTGTGCCTGTGTGTGCCTGTGTGTGTGTGTTTCTGTGTGTGTGTCTGTGTGTGTGTCTGTGTGTGTGTCTGTGTGTGTCTGTGTGTGTCTGTGTGTGTCTGTGTGTCTGTGTCTGTGTGTGTCTGTTTTTATGTACGTGTGTGCGCGCTCACTTATTTGTGTTCGGCTATTTGTGGTTGCAGGGGTCGAATCTCAGCTCTTGGCCTTTTTCTTAACTTGCCACTTGCTGCCTTTGACCTGCTCTTAGCCTCTTGGGTACCGTGTACCCTCTATGGAGGCAGCCTCATGGGCACCGTCTACCCTCTATGAAGCCAGCCTCGTGGGCACCGTCTATCCTCTATGGAGCCAGCCTCGTGGGCACCGTCTATCCTCTATGGAGACAGCCTCGTGGGCACCGTCTATCCTCTATGGAGCCAGCCTCGTGGGCACCGTCTACCCTCTATGAACCCAGCCTCGTGGGCACGTCTATCCTCTATGGAGCCAGCCTCGTGGGCACCGTCTATCCTCTATGGAGCCAGCCTCGTGAGACTGTCTATCTCTATGGAGCCAGCCTCGTGGGCACCGTCTATCCTCTATGGAGCCAGCCTCGTGGGCACCGTCTATCCTCTATGGAGCCAGCCTCGTGGGCACCGTCTATCCTCTATGGAGCCAGCCTCGTGGGCACCGTCTATCCTCTATGGAGCCAGCCTCGTGGGCACCGTCTATCCTCTATAGAGCCAGCCTCAGCTATGACTTAGTCCAGATCATTCCACTTCCTGCCCCCCTCAGACTGAAGAAACATTTCTTGGCATCCCTGTGACTCACCTGTCTCTTTAAAGTCCATCTATGTGTACCAGTTTCAAGTTCTGTCAAGTTCTCTGAGTATGTAGTCTGTCGTTATCATCTCTCCCGTAGTTATATCCTAATAATGTACATCTGTAAGCTTGAGAACTAGTCTACTTGTAAACCTTTTCCACCGTTTCAAGCTTTTGAAAATGATTATTTAAGTGAAAACTTGCTTAATTAGTTGAAAGCTGATGCTGCATAATCTAAGATTCTGTGTGCACACTTGTAAAAGATTGTTTATTGAGATTCTTGAAGATATACTATCTCGCCTGGGATGCTGAAGTCACACGGGTTTTTGATCCTCCAGCGATATGTTGGATGTGATGTGCGATCCAGGATGCTATAATCAGTGCTTAATTTGTCAAATAAATTGTCAATAGTGCCAATACAATGCCTGTCAAGAGTGCCAATACAAGTGGTATGATAACACAGGAGACAGTAAAGATCATCAGCAGTGCTAAGATAACACTGGAGACAACAAGGATCATCAGCTGTGCTAAGATAACACTGGAGACAACAAGGATCATCAGCGTGCTAAGATAACACTGGACAACAGATCATCAGCAGTGCTAAGATACACTGGGACAAAAGATCATCACAGTGCTAAGATAACACTGGAGACAACAAGGATCATCAGCAGTGCTAAGATAACACTGGAGACAACAAGGATCATCAGCTGTGCTAAGATAACACTGGAGACAACAAGGATCATCAGCAGTGCTAAGATAACACTGGAGACAACAAGGATCATCAGCAGTGCTAAGATAACACTGGAGACAACAAGGATCATCAGCAGTGCTAAGATAACACTGGAGACAACAAGGATCATCAGCAGTGCTAAGATAACACTGGAGACAACAAGGATCATCAGCGTGCTAAGATAACACTGGGCAACAAGGATCATCAGCAGTGCGGTCCTGCAACAGGATATACAGGTGCTATAACACGAGACAGTGCCTGAGTCAGGAGTGCCAACAAGATGCCTGAATCAGCGGGATCAGGAGTCATGTCAGCCGTGCAGGGTCATAACGGTGTGAGGAAGGTGCCATAACACACGTCACAGGCCGTAACACACGTCACAGCGATGCAACAAACGTCACACTGTCTATCATACACCACCCAGTGTGTGACATACACTCACATCATCCCCCATTCATTTACACACACACACACAACACATGGGACACAACACACATAACCACATAGATGAGTACAATTAGGTGAGTACACACACAGAAACAGGGACAGAAGCTGGAAGCTGAAGCTCAGATGAGTCAAAGTGGATGTAGGAACATTTCTTCAGCCACAGAGTAGCAGGAAGTGAATGATAGAAGATATAGTGGAGGCAGGACATACAGTTAGACAGGATGAGGCTCATGAGCAGGAGAGCAGAGACAGTAGCGCAGCGAGCGGGGCCAGGAGCTGAGTCTCGACCCCTGCAACCACAATTAGGTGAGTACAATTAGGTGAGTACACACACACACACACTCACACACACACACACACAAACACACACAAACACACACACACAAACACACACACACAAACACACACACACAAACACAAACACACACATCCTAGTGTCTAATCGACATGTGCCTAGGACAAAATGGTAACTAACACACACAAACAAACACACAAACACACACACACAAACACACACACAAACACACACACAAACACACACACACACACATATAAAATATATATATATATATATATATATATGGCACTCTGGCAGGTACTGGGGAGTCCTTGTTAGAGGACCTACAACGGGTGAAGACACAGGGAGAAGCCTTAGGACTCATCCTTAATCCCTCAAAGTGTGAAATTATCACAACAAATCAGGAAATAATCAATGCGGTGCAAACAATCCTCCCAGAAGTCACTACTATCACTCCATCCAACAGTACCCTCCTGGGAGCACCGCTGGGTCCCCACGCCATCGACACTGTCCTCAAGGACAAAGTAAATGACCTGAAAAGAATGGAGGAGAGAATAAGTGATCTTGATGCCCATGATGCTCTGTATCTCCTCACAAGGTGTCTTACTATGCCAAGACTCACTTACTTCTTGAGGTGTGCACCCTCTTTTGAAAACCCAACACTTGACGAGTATGACGCACACCTGAGATCAACCTTCAAGAAGGCACTGAATCTGTCACTAGAGGATCAGCAATGGGAGCAGGCAACCCTGCCAGTGCGACTGGGAGGTATAGGGTGCGCAAAGCAAGGCAGGTAGCGTTACCTGCATTTCTGTCATCGTGTTTGGCCTCCTGTGGATTAGTCAAGAGGATTGTCCCTGAACGTTTGAGAGGTGTGGTGGGAGCTCAAGACCCCAAGTTCATTGAAGCAGCAGTGCAGTGGGACATCCTGGCAGACTCTTCCAGTAGACCAGCTCCTCCCAAAGAGCACAAACAGTCCCACTGGGACAAACCGATCATGGAAAAAATTTCCAACACAATGCTCACCAACGCTTCAGGAAAGGACAAAGCTCGTCTCCTAGCGGTGAAGGCACCACACTCAGGAGATTTCCTTCTTGCTGTTCCCAATTCCTCTCTGGGCACTCGACTCGACCCACAGGCCATTCGGATTGGTGTTGCTCTTCGCCTAGCCGCCCCCATACTCACCGAACATAGGTGTATTTGCGGCAGGGCGACGGCTGATCAATTCGGACTTCATGGTCTAGTGTGTCACACATCAGAAGGAAGTATGCTAGACATGAGGAGATCAATGACATCATAAAGAAAGCCTCGCCACAGCCCGTTGCCCAGCTCAACGGGAACCCCAAGTGCAGAGGTCTGATGGAAGTCAAAAGCGTCCTGATGGAGCCACCATGCTACCCTGGAAGGATGGTAAGCAGATTGCTTGGGACTACACCTGTGCTGCCACATTGGCAGACACCTACCTGCCACACTCCTTAGCCGAAGGGGTGGAGCTGCCAGCCACAGGGAGACCCAGAAGACCCGCAAATATGAAGACCTTCCCTCTTGCTATAACTTCATCCCAATAGGGTCGGAGACCCATGGAGCATGGGGCAAGTGTGCTCTAAAGTTTCTCAAGGAGCTGGGTGGAAAACTCATCATAGAAACCAAGGACCACAGGGCGACCAGCTTCCTCTTTCAGAGACTCAGTGTTGCGATCCAGAGGGAAATGCCTGCAGTATTCTGGGCACGCGGCCCACTGCCGGGGAGTTGGACGAAGTATTTGACATGTAGCTCTGAGTTGTTATCTATGTTGTTTTACTCCCAATTGTATTTTGTCTTGAAATAAAGTTTGTAAAAAAAAAAAAAGATGGGGTGGTAGGGAAGTGGAATATTCAAATGGCTTCAGAAAGAAATCTAAATATTCTTCCTTGAAGTCTTTTTATCCACTTCTCCGAGGCAATGGGTCCACAATTGACACCAGAGGTGGACCATCCTATATATATATATATATATATATATATATATATATATATATATATATATATATATATATATATATATATATATATATCATATGTGTCGTCCGAATATTTAAAATTGGTCAATTAGGAAAACCTCATTTAAAATTAAGTTCTTTCTAAAATTTTATCTTATACGTTTAAATATATATTTTTTTCATTTACATTAATGTCAAAATTAATAATTTTATACCAAAAGAAGCTTAGAAAACTTACCTACCCTTATTATAACAACTAAACATATTTTAGATAAGTTTACAATAATTTAACAATAAACAATGAAATATAATTTTTTTCGTTGGGTTCAGAATGATTTTTGCGAAATTATTGCAGTCACAAATTTTCGCTTGTCTTATTCGGCAAGAAGAGCGTTGCCAAAATCGCTTTTTACTAAATTAAAACTTTTCGACATAGGATATAAGCTCTATAGATTCTATACACAAAATCACCTATCATAGGCGAATTTCTATAGACTGGCTACGTTTCGCCCATTCAGTAACTTTCTCACTCACTCGAAAAAAATTTGTTGGTCTGAGTATGTCTCCAGCAAGTCAGTTACCCACTTATAGACAACTGTGTGTTATTTTATGTGGCATTATTGAGGTTACGCCTTGCTAGTGGCGGCAGGGGAGACTTATGCAATATTTTGATGGATTACTCGATTGGAAAGTCAACAGGCGAAATATTAATTAAAATAGAGAGATAAACCTCACATTAAGAACATAAGAAAAAGGAACACTGCAGCAGGCCTACTGACCCATGCGAGGCAAGTCCATGTCACTCCCCGGCTTAGACCAATGACCCACCTAGTCAGGTCACTTCCACTTAAGAAAGGAGCACGGCATAAGACCTAGTAGCACAAGCTAGTGAGGTCCAGCTCACACCCACCCACACCCACTCATGTATTTATCTAACCTATTTTTAAAACTACACAACGTCTTAGCATCTATGACGGTAGGAGTTTGTTCCACTCATCCACAACTCTATTACCAAACCAGTGCTTTCCTATATCCTTCCTGAATCTGAACTTTTCCAACTTGAAACCATTGCTGCGAGTCCTGTCTTGGCTGGATATTTTCAGCACGCTATTTACATCCCCTTTATTTATTCCTGTTTTCCATTTATACACCTCAGTCATATCCCCCCTAATTCTACGCCTTTCTAGAGAGTGCAGATTCAGGGCCCTCAGTCTATCCTCATAGGGAAGATTTCTGATACATGGGATCAACTTTTGTCATCCTCCTCTGTACGTTTTCCAGTGCATTTGTATCCATTCTGTAATACGGTGACCAGAACTGTGAAGCATAATCTAAATGAGGCCTAACCAAAGATATATAGAGTTGAAGAACAACCTGAGTGTATTCTGAAGAAATATTATTCACTAATAATGTGGGAGCTTCAAAAAAACGTGTTCCCTGGGAGTGTGTTAATTAACCTGGTTAACTGGATGGAAAATAGCAAGTAAAATTTTCCGGTTGCTGGGGAATGGTTCCCCCTGGATCTTAGAAGAGCAGTTCCCCATCACCCGGTTAAGACCCTGGGGTTGCAGGTCTTATTACCCGGTTACTGGGGCCTCTCTGACATCATTCCACCCATCATACAGTATTATTCCGACATATTATTATCTCACTAGATTTTATGAGATACTAGCAGATTATTATATGATTAAAGAAGTTACTATCATGTATTCATGGTGGGAAGGTGTTGTGTGTTGTGTGTCACTGTCATGTATTCATGGTAGGAAGGTGTTGTGTGTTGTGTGACACTGTCATGTATTCATGGTAGGAAGGTGTGCTGTGTTGTGTGACACTGTCATGTATTCATGTTGGGAAGATGTTCTGTGTTGTGTGACATTGTCATGAATTCATGGTAGTGTGTGTCACTGTGTTGTGTGTCACTGTGTTGTATTTATGGTGGGAAGGTGTACTGTGTTGTATGTCACTGTCATGTATTCATGGTGGGAAGGTGTACTGTGTTGTATATCACTGTCATGTATTCATGGTGGGAAGGTGTACTGTGTTGTATGTCACTGTCATGTATTCATGGTGGGAAGGTGTACTGTGTTGTGTGACACTATCAAGTATTCATGGTGGGAATGTGTACTGTGTTGTGTGACACTGTCATGTATTCGTGTGCTATGTTCTACTGTCATGTATTAGTTTAAATATTATGTTAGTTATTATCTCGTTACTGCGGGACCTGGCAGCATCCACGCAATAATAATCATACATAACAGTGGTTAGTAGTAGTCAAACGTGAACAACACCTTAATTAAGATAGGCAACAGGATATATATATACACTGTAATGTATATGATTCTCATTGTATATATGCTGAGAATTTAGTTTAATCCTTACTCAAGGGATTAAAGTATTCGTGGTTGGTAGTGAAGAGGTGACAAGCATCCTTAATGATCCTCGTGTATTCGAAGGGATTTAATTATGTCCCAGTAACCAGGATGGAAACTAAGAAGGATTAAGACTTAAACTGTCCTTAATTACTCCCAATTTGTGTTGAAATGCTGGTTCATCCTTCACATTGATAGGTAAGCTCCAACACATCAATACATCCATCAATCACATTGATAGGTAAGCTCCAACACATCAATAGATCCATCAATCACATTGATAGGTAAGTTCCAACACATCATTAATATTATATTTTCTGTACATAATTCTTATCATTATTTTATATGATCATTCGTCTTCATAAGATGTCCGAGAGGTTGGATGTTTGAAATAAGTGTGATTATCATTTAGTGGAGCTGTAAACCCCTGATGTCTGTATAACGAAGGTAATGGTTGTGCGTCGTGATGTGTGTTGTTGTAAACACATTTAATTTGAGTGACAGAGGTGATCAGCGGAGGTGATAGTTTATCACTTGACAGAAAGTTGTATTGCAATATATTGGCAGTAGCTTGTCTGGCCTCTCGTGTACAGTGGAAGCATCAGGAACAGCGTCAGTGGCACCAGGCTTCACTGTGGCACCAAGCATGGCTGTGGCACCAGACTTGACTGTGGCACCAAGCATGACTGTGGCACAAGGCATGACTGTGGCACCAGGCTTCACTGTGGCACCAAGCATGGCTGTGGCACCAGGCTTGACTGTGGCACCAAGCATGACTGTGGCACCAGGCTTGACTGTGGCACCAAGCATGACTGTGGCAACAGGCATGACTGTGGTACCAAGCATGACTGTGGCACCAAGCATGACTGTGGCACCAAGCATGACTGTGGCACCAGGCTTGACTGTGGCACCAAGCATGACTGTGGCAACAGGCATGACTGTGGTACCAAGCATGACTGTGGCACCAGGCTTGACTGTGGCACCAAGCATGACTGTGGCACCAGGCTTGACTGTGGCACCAAGCATGACTGTGGTACCAAGCATGACTGTGGCACCAGGCTTGACTGTGGCACCAAGCATGACTGTGGCACAAGGCATGACTGTGGCACCAAGCATGACTGTGGCAACATGCATGACTGTGGTACCAAGCATGACTGTGGCACCAGGTATGAATGTGGCACCAAGCATGACTGTGGCACCAGGCATGAATGTGGCACCAAGCATGACTGTGGCACCATGCATTAATGTGGCACCAAGCATGACTGTGGCACCAGGCATGACTGTGGCACCAAGCATGACTGTGGCACCAGGCATGACTGTGGCAACAGGCTTGACTGTGGCACCAGGCATGATTGTGACAAAAGGCATGACTTTAACACTAGGCATGACTGTGACACCAGGCATGACTGTGACACCAGGCATGACTGTGACACCAGGCATGACTGTGACATCAGACATAACTGTGACACCAGGCATGACTGTGACACCAGGCATGACTGTGACACCAGGCATGACTGTGACACCAGGCATGACTGTGACACCAGGCATGACTGTGACACCAGGCATGACTGTGACACCAGGCATGACTGTGACAAAAGGCATGACTTTAACACTAGGCATGACTGTGACACCAGGCATGACTGTGACACCAGGCATGACTGTGACACCAGGCATGACTGTGACATCAGACATGACTGTGGCACCAGTCATGACTGTGACACCAGGCATCACTATGACACCAGGCATAACTGTGACACCAGGCAGAGAGGTATAGAAACGTTACGTAGGGGAGAGAATCTTCTTTTTCTCGAGACTGAGTCTTAAGCACCAAATTTTCCTCTTATTCAAGTCGTACCTGCCAACGAAGACCTGCCCAAGGAGTCTTGATTATCAAGACTTATTCGTCTTCTGATTGTCAACAAATTTTTTCCATGTCACGGGTATCAACAACGCATAAATTCCTCTGATGTTTTGGTGACGGTATCGGAAGATCTCTGGAGGACACAGCGTAAGACTTTGACATACTGCCCGTCGGGAACATGAGGGAGATGGGGGGAGGTACACACAAGCTCCAGAGAATACGAACGATAAGCCTGAACATTGTACCCGAGCACAGAGATTACACTGCAATAGAATAACTCTCCTGGACAGAGCCGAAACGGAGGCCAAATAAATCTGGAGAGCAGAAGCAAACAGACGGCAAACTGTCGCTTGGAGAGATAGTTTGATGGAAACATAATATCTCTCAGGGATTTAGAGAGAGAGAGAATGTAAAGCAGGATCTCTTTAAGACGGAGATGCGAGCTGTGAGCACCAACAACATGAGGGTACGGTATAGGCGATGACAAAATATATCTCGGTAAGAGAACAGAACGATAACACTAAGTAACTTGCGAGAAGAAGATATTTAACTATTTCTCAATAAAACTAAGCTAGATATTGATAAATTGTTCCTTGAGAACATGGAACAAGACAGTGACAAACTGTCCTTTGAGAACATGGAACAAGACAGTGACAAACTGTCCTTTGAGAACATAGAACAAGACAGTGACAAACTATCCCTCAATAACACAGAACAAAAAAGAGCTACACTATCCCTCAGTAATATTTGCCAAGATGGAGACACAAGATAAGTATCCCTTGAGACGGACAACACGACGGCCAATTTTCTCTGGGGGACGACAACCCCCCCCCCCCATCTTCCCTTGGTATTTCCGTCGTTGCTAGAAACGAGACCCTTGCCATGTCTGCCGTCTCTAGGGGACGACACTCCTGCTCTCCCCGTCGTTTCAGCTGGCAGAGATAAGCAGCTCTGAGAGGCGACGCCCAGGGACACACACTTGACTAGCTCAATTAATGAGGAGCGTCGAGGTCGACGTGCTCTGATGGAGGTCGACATGCTTTGTTGGAGCTCGATATGCTTTGTTTGAGGAAGACATGCTTTTACAATATTACTATCAGAAAGTCCACTGGACGTTCCCACTAAGGCAGACGCAAATAAACCAATAATTACCTCATTTCCTTAGTAATTATACCGAAAAAATGACCAGTACCTTGTTCGCAGTATTTTAGAAGCTGCGACACGCGTGGCCGCGTGTAAACAATCCCGACCCTCTTCCTCACAGGCAGTTGGCAAGGTAACATTCCACGGTACAGGTAGGAATTGAAATCGAGTTCAATCCGAACCCGTACCGTGGTTTGTTTGCCATTATGTCATTACGATTTCGTGATTCAAGGTAACATTATAGGAATAAGATCTCTCAGGAAGAACACGTAAAAGATAAATTCATTCTCAATGTAAAATTGACCTACCTACCATCTTGCATGTTCCTGAGACAGAGAGAAAACACGACTAATCCTCCCATAGTGCGAAGCTTTTAACAATCTTCCGTTTCACACTCAAGTTAGTGTGATAGTCTCTGGCTACTAACATTTGCTAACTTACTTTCTAGGATATCCTAGTTTCTAGGATACCTTAGTTCATAGGATAATTCCTAAATTACTAGTACTAATTTAGGAATCAGGACAACAGAGCACCAACGGTAAGTTTGGTATGAATAAGAAAGTTTTGCAATCTTCCACCTCATCAAATCTTACAATAACACCATCAGCTGGGAAGGTGCAGTCATTACACACAAAATAGAAAATACCCCGCAAAAGAAAAAAAAACCTTAGAAGTAGTGTTAGTTAAGCAAGAAAACCCTTAGAAGTAGTGTTAATCAATAAATGACAATTTAGAAATAGTGTTAATTGATCAAGGAACAATATAAGTAGTGTTAATCAATCAACAAACCCCCCTAAGAATTAGTGTTAATCAATCAAGAAAAAAAACTTAGACGTAGTGTTAATCAATCAACAAAAAAAATTAGAAGCAGTGTTAATTAACCAACAACTCATTTTAATGAAAAGGACTCCCAAAACCCGATGGAATAACCAAGTTTGCATTAACAAAGTAGATCCGAGCAGCAGCGAGATCAATTCTGATCCCCACAGCATTATGCTGACACCTTTCCCAGAGACTTCCCTCCACACCCTGACACTATCAAGCTTTATGCTTAGTGTGGGTTTTGTGTCTCTCCTTCCCTACCATCCTTGTGTGGGAGTTGTGTTGTCTCTCTCCTTCCTCCCCATCCTTCCCTGTGACCTGAAGATTGGTCAGTGTGGTCTTGTACCAGGAGCCTCGTCTTGTACCAGGAGCCTCATCTTGTACCAAGAGCCTCGTCTTGTACCAGGAGATTTGTCTTGTACCAGAAGCCTCGTCTTGTACTAGGAGCCTCGTCTTGTACCAGGAGCCTCGTCTTGTACCAGGAGCCTCGTCTTGTACCAGGAGACTTGTCTTGTACCAGGAGCCTCGTCTTGTACCAGAAGCCTCGTCTTGTACCAGGAGCCTCGTCTTGTACCAGGAGACTTGTCTTGTACCAGGAGACTCGTCTTGTACCTGGAGCCTCTTCTTGTACCAAGAGCCTCGTCTTGTACCAGGAGACTTGTCTTGTACCAGGAACCTCGTCTTGTACCAGAAGCCTCGTCTTGAAAGAGGAGCCTCGTCTTGAAAGAGGAGCCTCGTCTTGTACCAAGAGCCTCGTCTTGTACCAGGAGCCTCGTCTTGTACCAGGAGCCTCGTCTTGTACCAGGAGCCTCGTCTTGTACCAGGAGCCTCGTCTTGTACCAGGAGCCTCGTCTTGTACCGGTGCTGACCACCTCGAGGATCGCCCAGCCTATAACTGAGCTGTTTACTGAAAATTGTATGACGGTGAGGCAAGATGCCAGCACCTGCCCCCAGCCTCTTATTACCTGCTTGTATTGGGTGTGTGTGTGCGCGCGTGTGTGTGTGTGTGTGTGTGTGTGTGTGTGTGTGTGTGTGTGTGTGTGTTCTATAGTTCAACATTCGTTCATTCTCCAGCTGTATAGTCAAGTCCCTACTTCTTAATCTCTCCTTCCAATCATGGTTCTGATGTCCCCTAACCCTCATTCCAGCCACCCTAGATTTATTCACCCTCTTAATTCATCTTGCTCCATTATTTCTACATGACCAAACCATTTCAACAAGCTTTGAATTTATTTGTATTTTCCAAGGAAATAGCGATTTCTAATTTTTTTCCTCTCACGTCCTCCACATAACATTGACCAAACACGTTGATCTGAGACAGAAAATAGCCCACACCTCCTCCATATTCTTTCCCTCCTCTCTGTCCTACTCTGTCCTACTCTGTCCTACTCTGTCCTACTCTCATCATCGTACTCTTCTGTGTTCAATATAACTTTCATGTTTTTTTTTTCATATCGTTCGAAACGCTTCTGTTAACTCCTGTTTACTTCCTGACAGGTGTCTTCTTCCCTCCTACCTACTTTTCCTATCATCAGTTTGCATTTGTAGCACTGTTTATCATTACCTTTATAGGCTGAGTTGCTATACAAATCTATTTTACCTAACAATTTAGTTCTTAGATTTTTTTTTATTTTTTAGAAGAATGTATTACTACAAGTGTACATTATATGCAAATTTCTAAATTTTCCCCGCGGAGAATTATTATTATTATTATTATTATTATTATTATTATTATTATTATTATTATTATTATTATTATTATTATTATCATTATTATTATTATTATTATTATTATTATTATTATTATTATTATTATTATTATTATTATTATTATTATTATTATTATTATTATTATTATTATTATCATTATTATCATTATTATTATTATTATTATTATTATTATTATTATTATTATTATTATTATTATTATTATTATTGTTATTATTATTATTATCAATGATTTGTGTCAATTTCTAGACGTTGGCACTAATTTTCACTAACTTGCAGAATATTTTTTATCTGTTTATCTGGCCACAGAATCCCTGCTAGTTATGCCAAGTTGACAAATGCACTTACCAAGCACATGACACACATGGGTCTGATCCTGTACCGCCCTCAACTCGACTTTACAAAGCACGACATCATCGCACAAGTGGGTCCTGCACTGGCTTTAGTTACTTAAATAATCGATAACCTTTATCCCTGCTTGTCTAGAGACTCGCAAATATATTTCATGCCTTTAAAAGCGACTTTGAGAACGATGTTAATTTTTCATGGCCACAAAAGGATTCTAGTCGCGTCGTTTTTCCCCTGTGACACATTACTCTTGATAATTTATTGGAAAACGCGATAAATGGCGGTCGTACACGAATGTGATGTTATAATGTATCACTCTCAGATTCACACACACACACACAGTGAAGGGGTGGGGCCAGGAACTGTGACTCGGCCCCTGCAACCACATATAGGTGAGTATATATAGGTGAACATGCACACACACACACACACACACACACACACACACACACACACACACACACACACACACACTGTATGACAGAGAACTGGCAGGGAAATCAGAAAATGAGATGATGGAATATGTGACAACAATTTGCAAGGCAGCAGAGGAGAGGTTTGTAGCCAAGGGCAACAGACATAACCAGAAGGCCAGGACGAGTCCTTGGCTCACGCGAAGGTGTAGAGAAGCCAAAACCAAATGCAATAGAGTATGAAAGAAGTATAGAAGGTATAGAACCCAGGAGAATAAGGAGAGTAGTCGAAAAGCCAGAAACGAATATGCACAGGTATGGAGGGAGGCCCAGAGACAATACGAAAATGACATAGCAGCGAAAGCCAAGTCTGACTCTGATGTGTCTGTTGTACCGCCACATCAGGAGAAAAACAGCAGTAAATGACCAGATAATCAGGCTGAGGAAGGAAGGAGGGGAGCTCACAATAAATGACCGAGAAGTATGTGAGGATCAACAAGAGATTTAAAGAAGTATTCACAGTGGAGACAGAATGAACTTCAGAAACACGGAGAAGTGGGGTACACCATCAAGTGCTGGACACAATACACACAACCGAGGAGGAGGTGAGTTGTCAGGTAATGGAATAGTCTGAAAAGTGAGATGGTGGAGGCAGGATCCATACATAGCTTTAAAAAGAGGTATGATGAAGCTCACAGAGCAGGGAGTGAGTGACTCAGTAGCGACCAGTAAAGAGGCGGGGCCAGGAGCTATGAATCGACCCCGGCAACCACAATTAGGTAAGTACACACACACACACACATACATGCATACATACAAATAACTAACACAGTGTGTTGAGGTGCAGGGGAGAGAGGGACGGAGAGAGACAGACAGACAGACAGACAGACAGACAGACAGACAGACAGACAGACAGACAGAAGGCAGTTGAAGATCGTAAGCTGTAATGACATTTAAAAAGTACTTTTTTTCACTCACAGAACTGCGAGGTGTTTCACAGCAACTTTGTCAGCTGTGACCAGCCTAGGAGGGCAAAGCTGAGTAGCGAGTGTACTAGGCAACATCTCTCTCCTGTCCTCCGCCACCATACCTATACCTTACCGGTCACTATTTATATATTTTATTGTTATACAATAAAATATATAAATAAATGTATTGATCAAGATTGCTGACCTAGCAATCTTGATCAATACATTTATTTATATATTTTATTGAATAACAATTATCCGTACTAAGATTCAAAGATTCCATCATAATCCGGTCCGTAAGAATTAAGAGGCGGGGCCAGGAGCTGTGTCTCAACCCATTCAGACGTCCAGGTGAATACAATTAGGTTAGCAGAGGGTCAAATAACAGAGTGTGTAGAGACGTCATTCAAATAAGTGGACATCATGTTAATCTTGTCACCTGTTGTTAATAAGTGTACCTCTGGTGGAGTAAGGTTCACCTCCAGTGTTTTCCATTAAAATATTCACTCGTTTACCACACAGTAAAACTCACTAAATACTCACTAATGAAGCAATTTATATGCAGCATTAGAGTCTTGCATCCTGTGGATTTGCTGTGTTATGTTAATATCAAACAAGAATGCATAAGCACGAGTATTTAAACATAACAGTACGAAGTTCCTACTCTCTCTCTCTCTCTCTCTCTCTCTCTCTCTCCCTCAGCTAGGTACTGCAGACCACTTCGTTTCACATGACAAATGGCATGTCAGAACCTTAGTGGTTATTGCCTAAATGCTGCTGGCCCAATCACATTCACAGAAGTATGAGTGGGTGTGTGTATATATACGTATATATATATATATATATATATATATATATATATATATATATATATATATATATATATATATATGTCGTGCCGATTAGGTAAAACTTGCGATTTTGGCTTAAATAGCAACGCTCACCTTGCCATATAAGACAAGTGAAAATTTGTGTATGCAATAATTTCGCCAAAATCATTCTGAACATAACGAAAAAAATATATTTCATTGTGTTTGTTAATTATTAAATTAATGTTAACGTATCTAAAATATATTTAGTTGGGTTAGGCTAAATTAAATTGCGCTTGTTGTAATAAGGTTAGGTAGGTTTTCAAAGTTTCTCTTGGTACAAAATTATAAATTCTTACATTAACATAAATGAAAAAAATATATCTTTAAACGTATAAGAGAAAATTTTAGCAAGGACTTAATTTTAGATGAGTTCTTGCTAACTGACCAGTTTTACCTAATCGGCACGACATATATATATATATATATATATATATATATATATATATATATATATATATATATATATATATATACTTCAACGAGATGTTATATATTCAACTCTCTCTTCATGTATCTGGGACGGACATTCAACTCTCCGTCTATCCACTTGCCACACTAAATACATGTAACTTTCTAATTCTTTTTACTTTTTGCTAATGAGGGTCTCAGAACGAGACCGAAATATAACAGACCAGTCATTCTTCTCTGCGCTCATTACCGGGTATAACATTGTTACTTGAACTTCGTTTTTATCAGTTATTGAGTGAAATGTATCCAGAACATCGTAGCAAAAACCTTGTTTCGTATTGCATCTCTCTCCTTATAACTCTTCCTCTTCATTAGAGTTTAACGTATCAATGTCAAGTACGTCTCGTGTTCGTGGAGACTGATAACCCAGGACGTGTACGCTGAGGGATTATTTTAATCCCTGTTTTAGGTGTTGAAGTGTATACTTGAGTGGTGGTGAACAGGTAACATGCAGCCTTGATGCCCCTCGTGTGGTAAACACGCTTTAA
>WNWK01003466.1:0-32500 GCA_009830355.1 Cherax destructor | reverse complement strand
TGTAACTTTCATGTATCCTGATAAGCTTATGTATATTGATGTATGCACTGCATATGCAATGAGTGTGTATATCGGTATGTATTACGTATGTACTTAAGAGTTTACATTCATCCCGATATTGGTGAAAAAAAGGTACCGTTGAGCAGTGATGCAGAGGTGACATATACCCTTAATGAACCCTTCACCATCATGACATATACCCTTAATGAACCCTTCACCATCATGGCATATACCCTTAATGAACCCTTCACCATCATGACATATACCCTAAATGAACCCTTCACCATCATGACATATACCCTTAATGAACCCTTCACCATCATGACATATACCCTTAATGAACCCTTCACCATCATGACATATACCCTTAATGAACCCTTCACCATCATGACATATACCCTTAATGAACCCTTCACCATCATGGCATATACCCTTAATGAACCCTTCAACATCATGACATATACCCTTAATGAACCCTTCACCATCATGACATACACCCTTAATGAACCCTTCACCATCATGACATACACCCTTAATGAACCCTTCACCATCATGACATACACCCTTAATGAACCCTTCACCATCATGACATACACCCTTAATGAACCCTACACCATCATGACATACACCCTTAATGAACCCTTCACCATCATGACATATACATTTAATGAACCCTTCACCATCATGACATACACCCTTAATGAACCCTTCATCATGACATACCCCCTAAATGAACCCTTCACCATCATGACATATACCCTTAATGAACCCTTCACCATCATGACATACACCCTTAATGAACCCTTCACCATCATGACATACCCCCTAAATGAACCCTTCATCATCATGACATACCCCCTAAATGAACCCTTCACCATCATGACATACACCCTTAATGAACTCTTCACCATCATTACATACACCCTTAATGAACCCTTCACCATCATGACATACACCCTTAATGAACCCTTCACCATCATGACATACACCCTTAATGAACCCTTCACCATCATGACATACACCCTTAATGAACAATTCACCATCATGACATACACCCTTAATGAACCCTTCACCATCATGACATACACCCTTAATGAACCCTACACCATCATGACATACACCCTTAATGAACCCTACACCATCATGACATACACCCTTAATGAACCCTTCACCATCATGACATACACCCTTAATGAACCTACACCATCATGACATACACCCTTAATGAAACCTACACCATCATGACATACACCCTTAATGAACCCTTCACCATCATGACATACACCCTTAATGAACCCTTCACCAACATGACATACACCCTTAATGAACCCTTCACCATCATGACATACACCCTTAATGAACCCTACACCATCATGACATACACCCTTAATGAACCCTACACCATCAAGACATACACCCTTAATGAACCCTTCACCATCATGACATACACCCTTAATGAACCCTTCACCATCATGACATACACCCTTAATGAACCCTACACCATCATGACATACACCCTTAATGAACCCTTCACCATCATGACATACCCCCTAAATGAACCCTTCATCATCATGACATACCCCCTAAATGAACCCTTCACCATCATGACATACACCCTTAATGAACTCTTCACCATCATGACATACACCCTTAATGAACCCTTCACCATCATGACATACACCCTTAATGAACCCTTCACCATCATGACATACACCCTTAATGAACCCTTCACCATCATGACATACACCCTTAATGAACCCTTCACCATCATGACATACACCCTTAATGAACCCTTCACCATCATGACATACACCCTTAATGAACCCTACACCATCATGACATACACCCTTAATGAACCCTACACCATCATGACATACACCCTTAATGAACCCTTCACCATCATGACATACACCCTTAATGAACCCTACACCATCATGACATACACCCTTAATGAACCCTTCACCAACATGACATACACCCTTAATGAACCCTACACCATCATGACATACACCCTTAATGAACCCTACACCATCATGACATACACCCTTAATGAACCCTTCACCATCATGACATACACCCTTAATGAACCCTACACCATCATGACATACACCCTTAATGAACCCTTCACCACATGACATACACCCTTAATGAACCCTACACCAATCATGACATACACCCTTAATGAACCCTACACCATCATGACATACACCCTTAATGAACCCTTCACCAACATGACATACACCCTTAATGAACCCTACACCATCATGACATACACCCTTAATGAACCCTACACCATCATGACATACACCCTTAATGAACCCTTCACCATCATGACATACACCCTTAATGAACCCTTCACCATCATGACATACACCCTTAATGAACCTTCACCAACATGACATACCCCAATGAACCCTTCACCATATCATCCTAATGAACCTTCACCAACATGACATACCCCCTTAATGAACCCTTCACCATCATATCATACACCCTTAATGAACCCTTCACCAACATGACATACCCCCTTAATGAACCCTTCACCATCATATCATACACCCTTAATGAACCCTTCACCAACATGACATACCCCCTTAATGAACCCTTCACCATCATATCATACACCCTTAATGAACCCTTCACCAACATGACATACCCCTTAATGAACCCTTCACCATCATATCATACACCCTTAATGAACCCTTCACCAACATGACATACCCCCTTAATGAACCCTTCACCATCAAATCTTTTATTATCCTTGGATGGTTCTATACACTTACAGGTGTTTATAACTCAACTATAATTTTAAATTTCTATTTTAGGGATTAAAGTATGCTTGGGTCGCGGTGTACGCGTTATATGGTTATATTTCTGACGTTATATTGCATTTAAACCTAAGCTAAGCCATATATCTGCAGCAAGGAAGGCAGAAAGATATTGTATCGTAGTGATATAACGTAACAGAACTTGGCAATAATGTGGAAGATAAGAGATATTAGAGCGAGATTAAGTGAGGAGGAAAAAGCGAGAGAAAACTTGAAGACTCGTGTTCACTCAAGTAACGAGAGGCATTCAAGTAACGAGAGGCATTCAAGTAACGAGAGGCATTCAAGTAACGAGAGGCATTCAAGTAACGAGAGGCATTCAAGTAACGAGAGGCATTCAAGTAACGAGAGGCATTCAAGTAACGAGAGGCATTCAAGAACGAGAGGCATTCAAGTAACGAGAGGCATTCAAGTAACGAGAGGCATTCAAGTAACGAGAGGCATTCAAGCAACGAGAGGCATTCAAGTAACGAGAGGCATTCAAGTAACGAGAGGCATTCAAGATAACGAGAGGCATTCAAGTAAAGAGAGGCATTCAAGTAACGAGAGGCAGTCAAGTAACGAGAGGCATTCAAGTAACGAGAGGCATTCAAGTAACGAGAGGCATTCAAGTAACGAGAGGCATTCAAGTAACGAGAGGCATTCAAGCAACGAGAGGCATTCAAGTAACGAGAGGCATTCAAGTAACGAGAGGCATTCAAGTAACGAGAGGCATTCAAGTAACGAGAGGCATTCAAGTAACGAGAGGCAGTCAAGTAACGAGAGGCATTCAAGTAACGAGAGGAAATCAAGAAACGAGAGGCATGTGCAAGTAACGAGAGGAATTCAAGTAACGAGAGGCATTCAAGTAACGAGAGGCATTCAAGTAACGAGAGGCATTCAAGTAACGAGAGGCATTCAAGTAACGAGAGGCATTCAAGTAACGAGAGCATTCAAGTAACGAGAGGCATTCAAGTAACGAGAGGCATTCAAGTAACGAGAGGCATTCAAGTAACGAGAGGCATTCAAGTAACAAGAGATATTCAAGTAACGAGAGGCATTCAAGTAACGAGAGGCATTCAAGTAACGAGAGGTACTCAAGCAACGAGAGGCATTCAAGCAACGAGAGGTACTCAAGCAACGAGAGGTACTCAAGCAACGAGAGGTACTCAAGCAACGAGAGGCATTCAAGCAACGAGAGGTACTCAAGCAACGAGAGGTACTCAAGCAACGAGAGGTACTCAAGCAACGAGAGGTACTCAAGCAACGAGAGGCATTCAAGCAACGAGAGGTACTCAAGCAACGAGAGGTACTCAAGCAACGAGAGGTACTCAAGCAACGAGAGGTACTCAAGCAACGAGAGGTACTCAAGCAACGAGAGGCATTCAAGCAACGAGAGGTACTCAAGCAACGAGAGGTACTCAAGCAACGAGAGGTACTCAAGCAACGAGAGGTACTCAAGCAACGAGAGGTACTCAAGCAACGAGAGGTACTCAAGCAACGAGAGGCATTCCAGCAACGTGAAGCAGTCAAGCAACGAGAGGCATTCAAGCAACGAGAGGTACTCAAGCAACGAGAGGTACTCAAGCAACGTGCAGCAAACACCAAGACACATTAGAAAACGTTTCGGTCCTGGAACCTTGATCACTTCTAACAAGCTACGGTCCCAGGACCGAAACGTTTTCTTATAAACATGTGCCGTAACCTCAGAGTTGACCTTGAATTTCCCTGTTTTCATAGTTCATGTTTTTGTTTTATATGGTGATGGAGAGATGTTGGAAAGAATGTCTACCCCGCAGCCTCTCACCGTTGATGATTGAGATACATGTGCAACAGTTGAGTATCTTCATTGTTGCACATGTGTCTTGATCAACTTGTCGGGATTTTATAGCATTATCAACACAACTCTCACCGTACACACACTGATAGCTAACTGTTTTGAAATGAAATTGATTGTTGCACTAGTGAACGTGGTGGTAGAGAGACCTTCAACCTCAGCAGCTGTCATATTACATTTCTAGACATATTCCCTTTGAGATGTATTTTCAGTATATGTTAATCATTAAATTTGTTAGTGATTAAAGTATATCTAATTTCTATGTTACATTTAAATTTTTCGATCCACTAGTGAACAGTGATTAAATATTTCTACACATTTCTGTCCATCTTTTTAATTTCTTGTTCCTCATAATATCGTATTCTTCTTTCCTGGAGAAATTGTATAGTGTGAGTCGCAGTCTTGAGTGCATGGCCTTCCCTTTCCCCTCACTCTCGTCAAAAAAACATCTTATTAAGTAGCATAAGACTGCAACATTATTACCTCCCCCTTCCTAGCATTGCTGGCCAAACTGCTGCCCACCGAACTCGGCCAGCCATCACGGCCCGAGTTGCCTTCATAAGCGGATGTAATCTAAGTTGATCGTGGTCCTCAGTGAGTGTAGCGGCTCCTTGCCTCCTCCACCTCTTGTATACGACCATAACACAACTTCTTATTGGCTGTCTCACTGCAAGATTTACACCACTTGGACCTAGTTATACTCTCTTATTGGCTCTTTCACTGCAAGATTTACACCAATTGTACCTAGTTATACACTTCTTGAGCCTTTCAATGCAAGATTTACACCAGTTGTACTTAGGTTATTAGGTCTTTCTCTGCAAGACTTACACCAGTTCTACCTAACTTATACTTTCTTATTGGATCTTTCGCTGCAAAATTTACACCAGTTGTACCTCATCGAACTTGTTTTGGAGTTCACGGATATTGAATAGTCTGGGAAGTTATGATGAGAATGTCGTCAACATAAGGAAGCCAGGTGACCAAGAAGGGAATAATGGTGGAAAATCTCTCGTCTTCGAGACGTTCTATGTAAAGGTTCGTCAGTACATCACTAAGTGGGGAACCCATGGCAGTCTAGAAGTCTGCTGGGAGAAGAAAAAGATCATTTTCAAAAGAGAATCATGCAAAACCAACACACAGCTGAACCAGGTCTATAAAACCGCTGGCTGGGACAGGAAGATATAGGTAGTCGCCGCCAATTTTTAAGATATTTGTGTCTGTCCCATCGTGTCGGTACAGCTACCATGATGCCTTAATTTAACAAGCACAGGCAGGTAACTTGTAAGTCAGGCAGGACACTGTAGCCTGCAAGTGAGGCAGGAGATTATAGCCTGTAAGTCAGACAGGACACTGTAGCCTCTAAGTCAGACATTAAACAGTGATACTCCTGAAAGTCAGACAGTTAACAGTCCTGCTCCTGTAAGTCAGACAGGGGACACCAGACTATGCTAGACAGAGGAGCGTGACACACATGTTATATACAAGGCAATAGCCTCTTATACCCACAATAAAACAAGAGTAAGACGCTTCCCCACAACACGACGCACATTTCATTTCACCCTCGACTTGTGTCTGGCCTTGATGAAAGATCCTTCTATACATGTAACTTTGCGTCAACCACTCATAAAGCATTTTACATCACCGAGTGAGTGTCAGGGCCGCTGTGAGTGCCAGAGCCGCTGTGAGTGCCATGGCCACTGTGAGTGCCATGGCCACTGCACTGCTGTGCACACTGTGTACCAAGATGGCTCATAGTGATTTTTAATTTTCTCCCTCCGTATGTTTTATGTAACTTTGAAGTAACAATAAACTGGGAAAAATAAAAGGTAATTCATGTTTTACCGGGGAATTATCTTGTGGCATGTGCTGTAACACACAAAATAATTACATTAGACTTCCTTTCTTTTCCACAACATCTTTTATTACGTTATTAATTCTTCTTAACCGCGTTCACAAGACATACTGTGTATATAGTGCCATTTTGAAGCTGAGGTTTTTTTTTTGTTCATAAGTCAAACGGTAAACACAAGAACGTGTTTAATGACACGTTCATGACCAATTAGGATTATCCCATCTCTTAAACTATCTGAAAGATAAGTATTAATATTGTTTTGATTACATATATATATATATATATATATATATATATATATATATATATATATATATGTCGTGCTGAATAGGTAAAATTTGCGATTTTGGCTTAAATAGCAAAATTTGTGTACGCAATAATTTCGCAAAAATCATTCTGAACCTAATGAAAAAAATATATTTCATTGTGTTTATTATTAAATTATTGTAAACTTATCTAAAATATATTTAGCTGGATTAGGCTAAATTAAATTGTGCTTTTTATAATAAGGTTAGGTAAGTTTTCAAAGGTTCTTTTGGTGCAAAATTATTATTTTTTACATTAACATATATAAAAAAATATATCGTTATACATATAAAAGAAATTTTTGAAAGGACTTAATTTTAAATGAGTTCTCGCTAATTGACCAATTTTACCTATTCGGCACTATATATATATATATATATATATATATATATATATATATATATATATATATATATATATATATATATATATATATATATATATATATATATATATTATGGAGAGTAAAAGAAAGGTGAAGAGAGTGGTGAGAGAGTGCAAAAAGAGAGCAGATGAAAGAGTGGGAGAGGCTCTGTCAAGAAAATTTGCAGAGAATAAGAAAAAGTTTTGGAGTGAGATAAACAAGGTAAGAAAGCCTAGGGAACGAGTGGATTTGTCAGTTAAAAACAGAGTAAGGGAGTTAGTAGATGGGGAGCTGGAGGTATTGGGTAGATGGCGGGAATATTTTGAGGAACTTTTAAATGTCGATGAAGAAAGGGAGGCGGTAATTTCATGCACTGGCCAGGGAGGTACAACATCTTTTAGGAGTGAAGAAGAGCAGGATGTGTGTGTGGGGGAGGTGCGTGAGGCATTACGTAGAATGAAAGGGGGTAAAGCAGCTGGAACTGACGGGATCAGGACAGAAATGTTAAAAGCAGGGATATTGTGTTGGAATGGTTGGTAATTTTGTTTAATAAATGTATGAAAGAGGGGAAGGTACCTAAGGATTGGCAGAGAGCGTGTATAGTTTCTTTATATAAAGGGAAGGGTGACAAAAGAGATTGCAAAAATTATAGGAAAATAAGTTTACTGAGTATACCAGGTAAAGTGTATGGCAGGGATATTATTGAAAGAATTAGAGTTAAGACAGAGAGTAGGATCGCAGATTAGCAAGTAGGCTTTAGAGTGGGTAGGGGATGGGCAATTTGTGGTGTAAATATTATGCAGAAAATTCGGAGTGTGGAAATTAGGAGGAGGTGTGGTTACTAAAAGTATTAGTCAAAGGGCTGAAGAGGGGTTGTTGAGGTGGTTTGGTCATTTAGAGAGAATGGATCAAAGTAGAATGACTTTGAGAGCGTATAAATCTGTAGGGGAAGGAAAGCGGGGTAGGGGTCGTCCTCGAAAAGGTTGGAGGGAAGGGGTAAAGGAGGTTTTGTGGGTGAGGGGCTTGGACTTCCAGCAAGCGTGCGTGAGCATGTTAGATAGAAGTGAATGGAGACGAATGGTTTTTTGGACCTGACGAGCTGTTGGAGTGTGAGCAGGGAAATATTTAGTGAAAAGATTCAGGGAAACTGGTTACCCGGACTTGAGTCCTGGAAATTGGAAGTACAATGTCTGCACTTTAAAGGAGGGGTTTGGGATATTGGCAGTTTGGAGGGACTTCTAAACTGTCGTATCTAAGCGCCTCTGCAAAGACAGTGATTATGTATGAGTGAGATGAAAGTGTTGAATGATGATGAAAGTATTTTCTTTTTGGGGAATTTCTTTCTTTTTGGGTCACCCTGCCTCGGTGGAAGACGGCCGACTTGTTGATATATATATATATATATATATATATATATATATATATATATATATATATATATATATATATATATATATATATATATATATATATATATATATATATTGGAAGGAGAGAGTATGGAGGAGGTGAATGTGTTCAGATATTTGGGAATGGACGTGTCAGCAGATGGATCTATGAAGGATGAGGTGAATCATAGAATTGACGAGGGGAAAAAAGTGAGTGGTGCACTGAGGAGCTTGTGGAGACTAAGAACTTTATCCATGAATGCAAGGAGGGGAATGTATGAGAGCATAGTTATACCAACGCTCTTGTATGGGTGTGAGACATGGGTTGTGAATGTTGCAACAAGGAGAAGGCTGGAGGCAGTAGAGATGTCGTGTCTGAGGGCAATGTGTGGTGTGAATATAATGCAGAGAATCCGTAGTTTGGAGATTAGGAGGAGGTGTGGATTACCAAAACTATTATTCAGAGAGCTGAGGAGGGGTTGTTGAGATGGTTTGGACATATAGAAAGGAAGGAGCAAAATAGAATGACTTCGAGAGTGTATAAATCTCTAGTGGAGGGAAGGCGGGTAGGGGTCGGCCTAGGAAAGGTTGGAGGGAGGGGGTAAAGGAGGTTTTGTGTGCGAGAGGCTTGGACTTCCAGCAAGCATGCGTGAGCGTGTTAGATAGGAGCGAATGGAGACAAATGGTTTTAGGACTTGACGTGCTGTTGGATGTAAGCAAGGTAACATTTATGAAGGAATCTCAGAAACCGCAGGCCGGACATGAGTCCAATGGGAAGACACCTCGAAGAGGTGTAAGCAGTTTATCACGTAAGACACCTCTGCAAGACAGTGTAGTGAATGATGTGAAGCTCTCTGCATCTACTCTGTAAACGCCGATGATAAGAAGACACCTCAAACTGACATATAATAAGAACTTAAACCTCTGTAAACCACTGTGACGTCAGACATCTGAACATCTGGTAATCCATCTAAATTCACAATCAAGAGATTCATAACATCTGTCATACCCAATTCATCACTAAGACACTCTCAAACCTCTGTAGTAATACATCACGTCAAGGCACCTCAATTATAGCCAATCAGTACGTAAGACACATAAACATTGTCCCCAATCATACTGATTAACAGTAACCATCCATCAGTGACACTCAATCTGTCCCACATCCATACGTCAAGACATTCAAACTCTGCAACCCAATCCATCTAAGACTCTCAAATCTGTCAACCCCACATCCATCAACACTCAAACACTCTGAATCCTCACGTCAACTTCAAACACTCTGTCAACCATCCATCACTTCAAGACATCTCAAACACTCTGTCAACCCACATCCATCACGTCAAGACATCTCAAACCTCTGTCAACCCCACATCCATCAAATCAAACCTCTCAGAACACTCTGTCAACCCCACTACATCGAAGACTCTCAGTATATCTCAGTGAACTAGACCCTGTAAATTATAAGTCGAAGGCTCTCAAACATCTGTCAGCATACACGTAAGAAAATTAACACTCTGTCAACCCAATCCATCACATCAAGACACTCTCAAACACTCTGTCAACCCCAATCCATCAGTCAAGGCACTCTCAAACCTCTGTCAGCCCCACATCCATCAAGTCAAGACACTCTCAACACTCTGTCAACCTACATCCATCAGTCAAGACCTCTCAACACTCTGTCAACCCCACATCCATCACGTCAAGACACTCTCAAACACTCTGTCAACACATCATCATCAAAATCCATCTGTAACCCTCCATCAATCGACACTCTCAAACACTCTGTCAACCCCACATCCATCACTCAAGACACTCTCAAACACTCTGTCAACCCCACATCCATCGTCAAGACACTCTCAAACACTCTGTCAACCCCACATCATCACGTCAAGACCTCTCAAACTCTGTCAATCACCAAGACCTTACATCTGTCAACATCATCACGTCAAGACACTCTCAAACACTCTGTCAACCCACATCCATCACGTCAAGACACTCTCAAACACTCTGTCAACCCCACATCCATCACTCAAGACACTCTCAAACACTCTGTCAACCCCACATCCATCACTCAAGACACTCTCAAACACTCTGTCAACCCCACATCCATCACTCAAGACACTCTCAAACACTCTGTCAACCCATCATCGTAAGACACTCTCAAACACTCTGTCACCCCATCCATCACGTCAACACTCTCAAACACTCTGTCAACACTCCATCACTCAAGACACTCTCAACTCTGTCAACCCCACATCCATCACGCAAGACACTCTCAAACACTCTGATCAACCCCACATCACATCAAGCACTCCAAACACTCTGTCAACCACATCCATCACATCTCAAACACTCTGTCAACCCCACATCCATCACGTCAAGACACTCTCAAACACTCTGTCAACCCCACATCCATCACATCAAGGCACTCTCAAACACTCTGTCAACCCCACATCCATCACATCAAGGCACTCTCAAACACTCTGTCAACCCCACATCCATCACGTCAAGACACTCTCAAACACTCTGTCAACCCCACATCCATCACGTCAAGACACTCTCAAACACTCTGTCAACCCCACATCCATCACATCAAGACACTCTCAAACACTCTGTCAACCCCACATCCATCACGTCAAGACACTCTCAAACACTCTGTCAACCCCACATCCATCACATCAAGACACTCTCAAACACTCTGTCAACCCCACATCCATCACGACAAGACACTCTCAAACACTCTGTCAACCCCACATCCATCACGTCAAGACACTCTCAAACACTCTGTCAACCCCACATCCATCACGACAAGACACTCTCAAACACTCTGTCAACCCCACATCCATCACGTCAAGACACTCTCAAACACTCTGTCAACCCCACATCCATCACGACAAGACACTCTCAAACACTCTGTCAACCCCACATCCATCACGACAAGACACTCTCAAACACTCTGTCAACCCACATCCATCACGCAAGACACTCTCAAACACTCTGTCAACCCCACATCCATCACGTCTAAACACTCTGTCAACCCCACATCCATCACGTCAAGCATTCACTCTGTCAACCCCACATCCATCACGTCAAGACACTCTGTCAACCCCACATCCATCACGACAAGACACTCTGTCAACCCCACATCCATCACGTCAAGACACTCTGTCAACCCCACATCCATCACGTCAAGACACTCTGTCAACCCCACATCCATCACGTCAAGACACTCTGTCAACCCATCCATCACGTACAAGACACTCTGTCAACCCCACATCCATCACGCAAGACACTCTGTCAACCCCACATCCATCACGACAAGACACTCTGTCAACCCCACATCCATCACGTCAAGACACTCTGTCAACCCCACATCCATCACGTCAAGACACTCTCAAACACTATCTTCACAAATAATTCCATTGATTTTTTTTTGTTTAAAGTGATGCTCGTGAACAGACTATGGAACTGTAAAAGAGAGTTAGGAAGTGCGGAAAAATACAAGTCATGAAACAAGAGCGACAGGCACTGCAATGACAAGATTAAAGCTGGGACACACGAAGCTCAATGCTCACAGCAACAGGTATAGAACCGATGCAAACGAAAATTGTATTCATTCCCATGTTCTGGACTCTACACAGTATTTTCCGTCGCACTGTTTCAGGCGTCACAGCGGCAGAATCATCTTCAAGCACAAACTTGCCAACTTTAAAATCCCCTTACAGGCTATAACATTGATAACATTTTGGGAGTTGGGACCTTCCCACTATGTATAAAACAGTAAATAGTGCAAACATAGACCCAGTTCCTGCAAACATCCGAAAAGCTGGGCAATCCCAACTAGCGAAAAATGTAGCAGTCTATACGTATCTCATATCAGGACGGAAGCACGACCAACAGTGAGAGGAGACTCCAGCTAGAGACCAACAGTGAGAGGAGACTCCAGCTAGAGACCAACAGTGAGAGGAGACTCCAGCTAGAGACCAACAGTGAGAGGAGACTCCAGCTAGAGACCAACAGTGAGAGGAGAATCCAGCTAAAAGAGACCAACAGTGAGAGGAGACTCCAGCTAGAGACCAACAGTGAGAGGAGACTCCAGCTAGAGACCAACAGTGAGAGGAGACTCCAGCTAGAGACCAACAGTGAGAGGAGACTCCAGCTAGAGACCAACAGTGAGAGGAGACTCCAGCTAGAGACCAACAGTGAGAGGAGACTCCAGCTAGAGACCAACAGTGAGAGAGACTCCAGCTAGAGACCAACAGTGAGAGGAGACTCCAGCTAGAGACCAACAGTGAGAGGAGACTCCAGCTAGAGACCAACAGTGAGAGGAGATCCAGCTAGAGACCAACAGTGAGAGGAGACTCCAGCTAGAGACCAACAGTGAGAGGAGACTCCAGCTAGAGACCAACAGTGAGGAGACTCCAGCTAGAGACCAACAGTGAGAGGAGACTCCAGCTAGAGACCAACAGTGAGAGGAGACTCCAGCTAGAGACCAACAGTGAGAGGAGACTCCAGCTAGAGACCAACAGTGAGAGGAGACTCCAGCTAGAGACCAACAGTGAGAGGAGACTCCAGCAAGAGACCAACAGTGAGAGGAGACTCCAGCAAGAGACCAACAGTGAGAGGAGACTTCAGCAAGAGACCAACAGTGAGAGGAGACTTCAGCAAGAGACCAACAGTGAGAGGAGACTTCAGCAAGAGACCAACAGTGAGAGGAGACTCCAGCTAGAGACCAACAGTGAGAGGAGACTCCAGCAAGAGACCAACAGTGAGAGGAGACTTCAGCAAGAGACCAACAGTGAGAGGAGACTCCAGCAAGAGACCAACAGTGACAGGAGACTCAAACAAGAGACCAACAGTGACAACGGACACTTCTGAACCAACACAACAAGACTGCCAACGGACACCGTTAAGCCAACACAAGACTGACAACACGATACAATTCTCACAAAGATCAGGAGGAGGAGAAACCACTGCGTGAACGACATGTATGTTGAAGGAGATGAAGGTCTTGTGGTGATCATCTCAGGTGTTATCATGGTGTAATTGAACTACCGGGTACACTCATACATTCTTAGAGGAAGCTCAGAACTGTCGTTAAGTCACGAGGCTCTTTAAGGTAAGAGGCAGCAGGCAGGAAGCAAGGATCTTCTTTAAGGGAAGGGAGGACCTCTTACAAGGAGGCAGAAAGGTAGGATCTGCCACAAGGAGGCAGGAAGCACTGAGTTGACACAGGAAGACTTGGTTCACAGTAGTGCTGCTGGCTACCTCACACACTAACACTACTCTTGGTCAACAACACACTACCTCAACAACCAGCCTCGACATATTACATATTACGTTAACTCTATTTCCTTATTCCCATCCTCGGTCAATTATTATTAGTAGTAGTAGTAGTAGTAGTAGTAGTAGTAGCAGTAGTAGTAATACAATGATGATCCATGAAGGTCAAAGAACTCCTCGGAATGGAGGAAATCAAATTTGATGCAAGCAGGAAGAGCCCAGAACTCAGCACCAGCAAACTTACCTAGGCAAGTACAGTTAGATAAATACCCATAAGTGACACATAAAACCACAGTGGTAAACTAAAACATTCCTGCCGCATCCAAAAAAAAAAAAAAATCTCAAATAACTTATTAATAAATATAAAAACAATAACTTTTACGAAATAATTACATAATTCAGTTTATTTTTATAAAAATATTTGGCTTCGCAGTTTTTATTAATTTTAATAAAGGGATATTCAGTATAATTCTCTTTTTTTGTGCCAAGTAATAAAGTCGTACACGCACATGATATATTTCTAATTGTTAACTGGTGATAAAGCAACTTTAATGTTATGATGGCTGGCGATAGACTGCGTATGAATGTATTCATACATCAGTCCTGGATATAGATCACTCATGGATAACTGTGGAAAAGTATTGACAATAAAAAGGGCACCAGAAAGACAGAGAGAGAGAGAGAGAGAGAGAGAGAGAGAGAGAGAGAGAGAGAGAGAGAGAGAGAGAGAGAGATAAAACGATAGACAGAAAAGAGATAGGGAAGAGTTATCAAGTGTGTTTTACAGTGGACAAGATTGATTTGCAATGATGGAATCACAATAACATTACAGCAGAATACATCCACTGAGGTGAGACCCTCACCTCAGTGAGGCCCTCTCCTCAGTGAGGCCCTCACCTCAGTGAGGACCTCACTGAGGCAAGGCCCATCAAGACTCGCAGCAATAGAACACACTCTACAAAACACAGTGGCGAGTCCATCGCTGGAGATTCCTTCTGATTTATGGCTGAAAAATTCCATTTAAACTTTGGAAACAGTCGCAGAGTGCATTTAGAGTCGGTCAAGATGTTGCAGATTTTGTCGTGCAGATTTACGAGGCTTGCAAGCAGATACAAACAGTAGCAATGGCGTCGTCGTCACAACTGTGGAGAGGACTTAGCCATATTATGAAAATGACTGTCAGTCCCACAACTTGGTTGATGAATAAGACATGTATGCAACACTCGGGTGTCTTTATTGCCGATGAAGATACCCAAGTGTTACTCTCGACAATGGTAAAGCAAAAATTTATTGCAATAGTGTTTCGTATGTTTCCTAAGCTGTCTGGGAATTAGCGTGGGGTGTTACCGAGCACATGGCTAGCTACAGTGTTTTAGAATCTCAGGGTAAAGTGCTGAAGAAGGAGGTTCTACTTCTTCAGAAGGAAAATAGGAGGCTGAAGCTTCGCCTAGGAGGGTTTGGGAGTGAGTGTGAGATGGTTGGTGCTGGTGAGGAGGAAATGGTTACCAACAGTGAGAGTGGCTGCCGCTTTAAGTGGCAAGTGGTTCACAATTCAGAAAGAAGGAAGATAAGGAAGATTAATAGAGAAGATGTGAAGGTAGGAAATCGATTCTCTGTTCTCCAGGACGAGTGTACTTCAGTGGTCAGTGAGGTTAAAGGTACCACTGACTTCCCTGCTAATCAAGGTAAGAATATTCTGATTGTGGGAGACTCTCAGGTAAGCTATATGGACCGTGCTTTTTGTAACAGAGATAGGAAGGTCAGACAGAGGGGGTGCCTCCCAGGAGCTGGTATTGGTGACATAGTCAGCAGGTTGGATAATATTGTGTCAGGTAATGGGAACAAGCCCTTTATCTGTCTGGTGGAAATGACATTGGGAAGGGCAGAAGACAGGAGCTACTAGATAAGTACAGGTCAGCCATAGAAGTAGTTAGGTCTAAGGGAGGGATCCCAATCATATTTAGCATTTTGCCTAGAAAGGGAGTGGGCAATGAATGGATGTCTAGGGCAATTGGTATAAATTGCTGGCTAGACAGCTACTGCAAGGAACTTGCAATTCCATTCATTGATAACTGGGACAAATTCTATGGCAAACATGATATGTATGCAAGGGATGGGGTTCATCTCTCTAGGGCTGGAGTGGTTGCATTAGCCGATTCGATTGAGGGGGTCATTGGAGACTTGTCTAGGACTTTATACTGATAGATTATAGAGGTATGGGTGTTTGTGGGAAAAAATCAGGCTGTAGTATTAGGCCTGGAAACAGCAGATATTACCAGGATACCTCATTGATATGTTTAAAAGACAATATTCAAAATAAAGTTGCTAGTAAAGGCAAAGCAATTGCTCAACAAACTAAGAGAGATAGTAGAGGGCAACGAGTGACTAGCTCCCTTAAGGTTTACTATACAAATAGTAGGAGTCTAAAAAATAAGATAGATGAGCTAAGATTACTTGCAAGTGCAGGTAATATAGATATTATTGCTATAACAGAGACCTGGTTCAACCTGAAAGATAGAGAAATGCCTTCCGAGTGCAACATACAGGGTTATAAACTATTCCACACTGATAGGGTCAACACGAAGGGTGCTGGAGTGGCGATGTATGTCAGAGATAATTTAAATTGTTGTGTTAGACAAGATATAAGATTAGAAACATCGGACACAGAATCTGTTTGGCTACAGTTTCTCGATGGTCGTGAAAAATTTATTTTGGGTGTGATTTACAGGCCCCCAAGCCTGGATAGGGAGCGCAGTAAGCTGCTATGGGACGAAATTCATAAGGCGTCTAGATATGAAAATGTTGTGTTAATGGGAGATTTTAACTTTAGACAAATTGATTGGAATAATCTGACAGGTAATCTTGAGTCTAGTGACTTTCTTGATACGATTCAGGATAGTTTTTTAAAACAGTTTGTGACAGAACCAACTAGAGGTAGAAACTTGCTTGATTTGGTTCTTGCCAACAAAGAATCACTAATTAATGATCTTGAGGTTAATGAAGAGCTTGGGGAAAGCGATCACAAATCCCTTAGTTTCAATATATCATGGAATTACCCAGGTAACTGCAATCAAGTCCCTGTTCCAGACTTTCGCTTAGCCGACTTCATGGGGCTGAGAAATTACCTAGGTGGGCTAAATTGGGATGACCTGACTATGGGTCAGGTAGGTGGTGTTGGTTGCCAATATGACGTTTTTCAGAGCTTAGTTCTAGCTGCCCAGACAACTTTTGTTCCGAGTAGGGAAATTAGATCTAACAAAAATGATCCTAAATGGATGAACAATAGATTAAAACATCTCATTGGTCAAAAGAGAGCCATATATAGGCGTATCAAAAGAGGGGATAAACAGGTAAGAAATCAATATTTTCAATTAAAGAGAGAAATAAAAAAAAGGAATAAGAAAAGCAAAAAGGGATTATGAGGCTAAGGTCGCAAGGGATTCGAAGACTAACCCAAAAGGGTTCTTTCAGGTATACAGAAGTAAGATTAGGGACAAGATAGGCCCACTTAAGAGTAACTCAGGACAGATCACGGACAGTGATAAGGATATGTGTGAAATTTTCAATACTTACTTCCTCTCAGTTTTTACTCAGGAAGATACTAGCGGAAAGATAATAGAAAGATAATAGACTATGCTCGATTGGGGTAACTAGTGACATGGTCCTCAGGGAAATAGAGAAATTAAAACCTAACAAATCCCCAGGCCCTGATGAACTGTTTTCAAGAGTTTTAAAGGAATGTAAAGAGGAACTTAGCAAACCTTTGGCAAATCTTTTCAATATATCACTACAAACTGGCATAGTTCCAGACAAGTGGAAAAGGGCAAATGTAATACCTATTTACAAGGCAGGTGACAGGTCCTTAGCTTCGAACTATAGACCAATAAGCCTTACCTCCATAGTTGGTAAATTTATGGAATCAATAATTGCCGAGGCAATTCGTAGCCATCTTGAAAAGCATAAATTGATTAATGAATCTCAACACGGTTTTACTAAGGGGCGTTCCTGTCTTACGAATTTACTAACTTTTTTCACTAAGGTGTTTGAGGAGGTAGATCATGGTAATGAATATGATATTGTGTATATGGACTTCAGTAAGGCTTTCGATAAAGTTCCATATCAGAGGCTACTGAGGAAACTTAAGGCACAGGAATAGGAGAAATTTTTTCCTGGGTAGAGGCATGGTTGACAAACAGGCGGCAGAGAGTTTGCATAAATGGAGAGAAATCAGAATGGGGGCACGTCTCAAGCGGTGTTTACAATTTACATAAACGACATAGATGAGGGAATAAATAGCAACATAAGCAAATTTGCTGATGACACCAAAATAGGCCGTCCAATTCATTCTAATGAGGACATTAGAGCACTCCAGGATGATTTGAATAGACTGATGCAGTGGTCGGAGAAGTGGCAGATGCAGTTTAATGTAGACAAATGCAAAGTTCTAAATGTTGGGCAGGACAATAACCATGCCACATATAAACTGAATAATGTAGATCTTAATACTTGTGATTGCGAGAAGGATTAGGAGTTCTGGTTAGTAGTAATCTGAAACCAAGACAACAGTGCATAAGTATTCGCAATAAAGCTAACAGAATCCTTGGCTTCATATCAAGAAGTATAAATAATAGAAGTCCTCAGGTTGTTCTTCAACTCTATATATCTTTGGTTAGGCCTCATTTAGATTATGCTGCACAGTTCTGGTCACCGTATTACAGAATTGATATAAATGCACTGGAAAACGTACAGAGGAGGATGACAAAGTTGATCCCATGTATCAGAAATCTTCCCTATGAGGATAGACTGAGGGTCCTGAATCTGCACTCTAGAAAGGCGTAGAATTAGGGGGGATATGATTGAGGTGTATAAATGGAAAACAGGAATAAATAAAGGGGATGTAAATAGCGTGCTGAAAATATCCAGCCAAGACAGGACTCGCAGCAATGGTTTCAAGTTGGAAAAGTTCAGATTCAGGAAGGATATAGGAAAGCACTGGTTTTGTAATAGAGTTGTGGATGAGTGGAACAAACTCCCGAGTACCGTCATAGGGGCTGGGACGTTGTGTAGTTTTAAAAATAGGTTAGATAAATATATGAGTGGATGCGGGTGGGTGTGAGTTGGACCTGACTAGCTTGTGCCACTAGGTCAGAAGCCGTGCTCCTTCCTTAAGTGAATGTAACCTGACCTGGCTGGGTCGGGGCATTGGCTTAAGCCGGTTGGAGACTTGGACCTGCCTCGCATGGGCCAGTAGGCCTGCTGCAGTGTTCCTCCTTTCTTATGTTCTTATGTAATTGGATTTGAAAAAAAGTGTAGGTTGTAGTCCACTGGCCAGCTAGTCTGAGCTGTGGGTTATTCTGGACCGGACTGACACTGCCTGGTTTCTTAAGTAGTCTCCTGCAATGGCGTCTGTCCTTATTAGTCAAAAGTTACAATATTTCCAGGCTTCTACCAGGGATTGATTATAATTCTTATACATACAGCGTCTTCTCTTCTAGTTTCCTCCAGAAGCAAAAGTCCTTAGCAACCAAACACTTATTTTTAGCACATCTTCCGTCTGCCATGGAGGTTGAGTGGCCCAAGAAAGAGGAAACACATTCTCTCAGATCGCTGTCTTCCCAGAAGCTTGCTGACACCGCGGTTCAGATGACCCTCCGAATTGCAGCATCCTCAGCCCTCCTTAAGAGAGTACGTCCCACCTCCAGGACGTAAGTCTAGCCAATCTATTTCCCTGAATCCCCTCGTAAGTCCCTTCATCAGCGAAATGAGAGACGCATGCAAGACGACTTGTTAATGGTCCACGACCAGCTGGAACGCCGCTAAATTTCATTTCCAATTTGGGAATTATCTGTGAATCCCTTCGTAATTAGAAAGTGGCAGACATTACTACCTGCGCCATCAAGATATTAAAAGTTAAAAGCAAACAAAAGTTCTGACGTGAACAAACATTCCATTACCGACTGCTTGACAAAAGTGGTTTATCTTCTGTAGCAGCGACTGATTGATAAGAAGCTTCATCAGTAGCATAGACCAATACCAGAGGGTTACTGTAGCGTGATACCAGGTTATTGTGGTGTGACACCAGGTTATTGTAGTGTGACACCAGGTTATTGTGGTGTGACACCAGGTTATTGTAGTGTGACACCAGGTTATTGTAGTGTGACACCAGGTTATTGTGGTGTGACACCAGTTTATTAGTGTGATGCCAGGTTATTGTAGTGTGACACCAGGTTATTGTGGTGTGACACCAGGTTATTGTAGTGTGATACCAGGTTATTGTAGTGTGACACCAGGTTATTGTAGTGTGATACCAAGTTATTGTTGGGTGACACCAGGTTATTGTAGTGTGACACCAGGTTATTGTAGTGTGATACCAGGTTATTGTTGGGTGATACCAGGTTATTGTAGTGTGACACCAGGTTATTGTGGTGTGACACCAGGTTATTGTAGTGTGACACCAGGTTATTGTAGTGTGATACCAAGTTATTGTTGTGTGACACCAGGTTATTGTAGTGTGACACCAGGTTATTGTAGTGTGATATCAGGTTATTGTAGTGTGATACCAGGTTATTGTTGGGTGACACCAGGTTATTGTAGTGTGACACCAGGTTATTGTAGTGTGATACCAAGTTATTGTTGGGTGACACCAGGTTATTGTAGTGTGACACCAGGTTATTGTAGTGTGACACCAGGTTATTGTAGTGTGATACCAGGTTATTGTTGGGTGACACCAGGTTATTGTAGTGTGACACCAGGTTATTGTAGTGTGACACCAGGTTATTAGTGTGACACCAGGTTATTGTAGTGTGACACCAGGTTATTGTAGTGTGACACCAGGTTATTGTAGTGTGATACCAGGTTATTGTAGTGTGACACCAGGTTATTGTAGTGTGATACCAGGTTATTGTAGTGTGATACCAGGTTATTGTAGTGTGATACCAGGTTATTGTAGTGTGATACCAGGTTATTGTAGTGTGACACCAGGTTATTGTAGTGTGACACCAGGTTAGTATGTGATACCAGGTTATTGTGTGATACCAGGTTATTGTAGTGTGACACCAGGTTATTGTGGTGTGACACCAGGTTATTGTAGTGTGACACCAGGTTATTGTAGTGTGACACCAGGTTATTGTAGTGTGACACCAGGTTATTGTAGTGTGACACCAGGTTAATGTAGTGTGACACCAGGTTATTGTAGTGTGATACCAGGTTATTGTAGTGTGATACCAGGTTATTGTAGTGTGATACCAGGTTATTGTAGTGTGACACCAGGTTATTGTAGTGTGACACCAGGTTATTGTAGTGTGACACCAGGTTATTGTAGTGTGACACCAGGTTATTGTAGTGTGACACCAGGTTATTGTAGTGTGATACCAGGTTATTGTAGTGTGATACCAGGTTATTGTAGTGTGATACCAGGTTATTGTAGTGTGACACCAGGTTATTGTAGTGTGACACCAGGTTATTGTAGTGTGATACCAGGTTATTGTAGTGTGATACCAGGTTACTTTAGTGTGATACCAGGCTACTGTAGTGTGATACCAGGTTATACTGAGAGTGACAGAGCTTGGTGTGATTGGTTCCCCGTCATCAACGGAGTTACTGGCCCTGTGCTTCACTCTCATAACCTAGCAAACATTGATGTCATTAAGTGTGTCTTGACATCAAAAGCTTCACTTGACTTTCAACTCCCACCAGAATAAACTCAGCAAAATGCACATGGAGGAATTTTTTTCTTCTCCGTCTTCTTCTTCCATGCTTTGAAAAACACGAGTTAGATTTTATTTTCTCCCCTACGGGTGTAGCGCTTCCTCGTGAATGAAAAACGGTATATTTGAAGGGGAAAAAATAATTTTTCCACTCTGCTCACAATTTTTTTTTTTTTTTTTGCTCGATGTCTGAAAAAATCCATGTTAAATGAATTAACTAAATTACTAAACATGTTATGCATGTTCAGAGACATGTATACGGCATGTCCACAGATATGTATATGTCATGTCAAGAGATATGTATACGACATGTCCGGAAATATTTCTAAGACTTGTTCAGGGACATGTATATGACGAGTCCAGAGACATGTATATGACGTGTCCATAGACATGTATATAACGTGTCCAGGGACATGTATATGACGTGTCTAGAGACATGTATATGACGTGTTCAGAGACATGTATAAGGCGTGACCAGAGACATGTATATGACGTGTCCAGAGACATGTATATGACGTGTCCAGAGACATGTATATAACGTGTCCAGGGACATGTATATTACGTGTCCAGAGACATGTTTATGACGTGTTCAGAGACATGTATAAGGCGTGACCAGAGACATTTATATGACGTGTCTAGAGACAGGTATATGACGTGTCAAGAGACATGTATGTGACGTGTCCAGATACATGTATAAGGCGTGTCCAGAGACATGTATATGACGTGTACAGAGACATGTATATGACGTGTCCAGAGACATGTATGTGACGTGTTCAGAGACATGTATATGACGTGACCAGAGACATGTATATGACGTGTCCAGAGACATGTATGTGACGTGTTCAGAGACATGTATATGACGTGACCAAAGACATGTATATGACGTGTCCAGAGACATGTATGTGACCTGTTCAGAGACATGTATATGACGTGACCAAAGACATGTATATGACGTGTCCAGAGACATGTATGTGACCTGTTCAGAGACATGTATATGACGTGACCAAAGACATGTATATGACGTGTCCAGAGACATGTATGAGATGTGTTCAGAGACATGTATATGACGTGTCCAGAGACATGTATGAGATGTGTTCAGAGACATGTATTTGACGTGTCCAGAGACATGTATGTGACGTGTCTAGAGACATGTATATGACGTGTCCAGAGACATGTATATGACGTGTCCAGAGACATGTATATGACGTGTCCAGAGACATGTATGTGACGTGTTCAGAGACATGTATATGACGTGACCAGACATGTATATGACGTGACCAGAGACATGTATATGACGTGTCCAGAGACATGTATGTGACGTGTCCAGAGACATGAGCAACTCACCTGCAGAAATGAAGTTATTATAGCAATCAATCTGTTACTGAAGTGTTATAATTTTGTTTTTCGGGGCAACAATAACTACAATAATAAAAGCAACAGCAACATAAGCAACAACAACAGCACAGCAATAGCAGCAGTACCAACAACAGCACCAGCATTAGCAGCATCAGCAACAACAACAACAACAACAGCAACAACAACAGCAGCAGCAGCACCAGCACCAAAACTAACAACAACAACAACAACAACAACAGCAGCAAGAGCACCAGCAATAGCAACAACAGCATAACCACTACCACCAGCAACAACAACAACAGCACAGAGTATACAGAATAGTGGATGACTTCAACTCACTCGTTTAATGGTTCAATACAAGTTCTCCATCACGGTATGTTCGACACTTTTAAGTAATCACAACTGACACTCAGTAATATCAGATTATAGTGGATGACGGTACATCCACACCACTCACTCATCCATGACGGTACATCCACACCACTCACTCATCCATCACGGTACATCCACACCACTCACTCATCCATCACAGTACATCCACACCACTCACTCATCAATGACGGTACATCCACACCACTCACTCATCCATGACGGTACATCCACACCACTCACTCATCCATGACGGTACATCCACACCACTCACTCATCCATGACGGTACAACCACCCCACTCACTCATCCATGACGGTACATCCACACCACTCACTCATCCATGACGGTACATCCACACCACTCACTCATCCATGACGGTACATCCACACCACTCACTCATCCATGACGGTACATCCACACCACTCACTCATCCATGACGGTACATCCACACCACTCACTCATCCATGACGGTACAACCACACCACCCACTCATCCATGACGGTACATCTACACCACTCACTCATCTATGACGGTTCATCCACACCACGACGGAACATCCACATCACTCACTCATCCATCACGGTACAGCCACATCACTCACTCATCCATCACAGTACATCCACACCACTCACTCATCCATCACGGTACACCACATCACTCACTCATCCATCACGGTACATTCACATCACTCACTCATCCATCACAGTACATCCACATCACTCACTCATCCATCACAGTACATCCACATCACTCACTCATCCATCACTGTACATCCACACCACTCGCTTGATATATTAAGAAAAAGTGTAGAAGAATTCTTGATTATTCTAAGGTGATGAATAATTGAATGTCTGTCATTCATGTGAGTAATAATGATGAGTAATGAAGACTATTATCCGTTATTCATGTAATAAAGTTACTTTATTGGATGTTAAATGTATGTTATGTAGTAAAGAGACATACATAGGACAGCATAAATTCCAAGTGCAAACACGAAGTAAACAAAAAACAATATTTTTCAATCTCCATCTGAGATCCGTTTTAGTATAAAGATTTGTAACAAATACATTGTTAACCTTTACTAAAGTATGTTGCTCTATAGACCTATGATTTGAGAAAGCAAGCTGTTACTGTCATACATACACACACACACACACACACACACAAAGGGTGGGTTGATTGCATTTTCCTGAACTGCAGAAAGGCCTTCGACACAGTTTCTCACAAGAGATTAGTGCAGAAGCTAGAGGATCAGGCACGTATAACAGGAAGGGCACTGCAATGAATCGGAGAATACCTGACAGAGAGGCAACAACGAATCATGGTACGTGATTACTTATCACAGTGGGCGCCTGTGACGAGCGGGGTCCCACAGGGGTCAGTACTAGGACCAGTGCTATTTTTGGTATATGTGAATAATATGATGGAAGGGATAGACTCAGAAGTGTCCCTGTTCGCAGATGATGTGAAGTTAATTAGGAGAATTAAATCAGATGAGGATCAGGCAGGACTACAAAGAGACCTGGACAGGCTGGACAAGTGGCCCAGCAACTGGCTTCTCGAATTTAACCCAGCCCAATGAAAAGTCATGAAGATCTGGGAAGAGCAATGAAGACCGCAGACAAAGTATAGGTTAGGTGGCCAAAGACTGCAAACCTCACTCACGGAGAAAGATTTTGGGGTGAGTATAATATCGATCACGTCTCCGGAAGCACACATCAACCAGATAACTGCTGCAGCATATGGGCGACTGGCAAAGTTGGAATCGTTCAAGACTCTGTACACCGTGTACGTCAGGCCCATACTGGAGTATGCAGCACCAGTTTGGAACCCACACCTGGTCAAGAACGTCAAGAAATTAGAGAAAGTGCAAAGATTTGCAACAAGGTTAGTTCCAGAGCTAAGGGGAATGTCCTACGAAGAAAGATTAAAGGAAATCGGCCTGACGACACTGGAGGACAGGAGGGTTAGGGGAGACATGATACCGACATACAAAATACTGCGAGGAATTGACAAGGTGGACAGAAACAGGATTTTTCAGAGATGGGACACAGAAACAAGGAGTCACAATTGGAATTTGAAGACTCATATGAGTCAAAGAGATGTTAGGAAGTATTTCTTTAGTCATAGAGTTGTCAGGAAGTGGAATAGTTTAGCAAGTGGAGGCAGGAACCATACATAGCTTTAAGACGAGGTATGATAAAGATCATGGAGCAGGGAGAGAGAGGACCTAGTAGCGATCAGTGGAGAGGCGGGGTCAGGAGCTGAGTCACGACCCCTTCAACCAGAATTAGGTGAGTACACACACAGAAACGTTGTGTGTGCCATTAAACACAATTTTCAACACATCCCTTGAAACTGGGCAACTACCTGAGGTATGGAAGACAGCAAATGTAGTCCACATTTTTAATAAAGGAGACAGAAACGAGGCACTAAACTATAGACCAGTGTCACTAACGTGTATAGTACGCAAAGTTATGGAGAAGGTTATCAGGAAAGTGGTGGAGCACCTGGAACGGAACAACATTATAAACGACAACCATCACGGATTTATGGAAGGCAAATCCTGTGTCACAAGTCTACTGGAGTTTTATGACAAGGTAACGGAAGTAAGACACGAGAGAGAGGGATGGGTAGATTGCATTTTCTTTGACTGCAAGAAGGCCTTCGACACAGTTCCTCACAAGAGATTAGTGCAAAAGCTAGAGGATCAAGCACGTATAACAGGAAGAGCACTGCAATGGATCAGAGAATACTTGACAGGGAGGCAACAACAAGTCATGGTACGTGATGAGATATCACAATGGTCGCCTGTGACGAGCGGGGTTCCACAGGGGTCAGTCCTAGGACCAGTGCTATTTTTGGTATATGTGAATAACATGATGGAAGGGATAGACTCAGAAGTGTCCCTGTTCGCAGATGATGTGAAGTTAATGAGGAGAATTAAATCAGATGAGGATCAGGCAGGACTACAAAGAGACCTGGACAGGCTGGACGCGTGGCCCAGCAACTGGCTCCTTGAATTTAACCCTGCTAAATGCAAAGTCATGAAGATGGGGGAAGGGCAAAGAAGACCGCAGACAGAGTATAGACTAGGTGGCCAAAGACTGCAAACTTCACTCAAGATAAAAGATCTTAGGGTGACTATAATACCGAGCACATCTCCGGAAGTGCACATCAACCAGATAACTGCTGCAGCATATGGACGCCTGGCAAACCTGAGAATAGCGTTCCGATACCTCAGTAAGGAATCATTCAAGACTCTGTATACCGTGTTCGTCAGGCTCATACTAGAGTATGCAGCACCAGTTTGGAACCCACACCTGGTCAAGCACGTCAAGAAATTAGAGAAAGTGTAAAGATTTGCATTTCTGCTAGTTACAGAGCTAAGGGGAATGTCCTACGAAGAAAGGTTAAAGGAAATCGGTCTGACGACACTGGAGGACAGGAGGGTCAGAGGAGACATGATAACGACATACGAAATACTGAGAGGAATATATAAGGTGGACAGAGACAGGATTTTCCAGAGATGGGACACAGAAACAAGGGGTCACAATTGGAAGTTGAAGACTCAGATGAGTCAAAGAGATGTTAGAAATATTTCTTCAGTCATATAGTTGTCAAGAAGTGGAATAGCCTGGCAAGTGATGTAGTGGAGGCAGGAACCATACATAGTTTTAAGACGAGGTATGATAAAGATCATGGAGCAGGGAGAGAGAGGACCTGGTAGCGATCAGTGAAGAGACGGGACCAGGAGCTATGTCTCGACCCCTGCAATCACAAACAGGTGAGTACACACACACACACACACATATATACATACATACATACACATACATACACACACATACACACACATTCACACACATTACACACAAACACACACACAAATACACACACACATACACACACACACACACACATACACACACACATACACACACACACACACACACAAACAAACAAACAAACAAACAAACTCACACATATTCACACACACACACAAACACACATACACAAACACACTCACATACACGCTCACACTCACACACACACACACACACACACACACACTGCATGTATGAGAGCGGGATATGTAAATATATATATATATATATATATATATATATATATATATATATATATATATATATATATATATATATATATATATATATATATATATATATATATATATATATATATATATATATATATATATATATATATATATATATATATATATATATATATATATATATATATATATATATATATATATATATATATATACATATATATACTCTTTCTTTGAACAGTCATGTACTGCATATTAGAGCAGTCTTACAGTTCGCATTTAACCAAAACTTAATATCACATCATTGCCTCAAGTTCAAAGCTACTTTACATGGCTGATAAGAATATTATGCAACCTGGAGGATATTTTCAAGGGTCAGCGCCCCCCGTGGCTTGGTCCCAGACCTTATCTTTTAAAATAAGGCCCTTTAAAAAGTCTATTTTTTTAAATAGCCCTGAGTTCGAGAAATAATACTGTAAACAGTGTTGCTGTCTTGGTTCAGGATGAATACTTACACTGCTGCTGCAACACTGGCTGTGTGGAGGCAGAAATGAAGCCCTATCCTACATCCTTCGTCTCTTTTCTTGCCTCTGGCAGTGTGGAGAGGTAGGAAGATAGTGTATCCCTGAAGTACAAGACAGTCAAGATCCCCAAGTCCTGATGAGGTCTCAACAGAGCAGCAGCGTGGTGAATGGTTTTAAAACTGAGATGTTAGAAGAGGTTTTGGAGTGGTTGGTACATTTAATATGTGTATGAGGGAAGGGAAGGTGCCTGAGGATATGCACAGAGCATGCGTAGTTCCTGTGTATATAAGGGAAAAGGGGACAAGAGGAAGTGTAAGAATTATAGGGGAATAATTCTGTAGAGTATAGTGGGTAAAGTGTAAGGCGAAGTTGTTATCGAAAGAGTTATGGGGAAGAGAGAAAGTAATATTGCAGAGAAACTAGCTGGATTTAGGAAGGGAAAGGAAAATGTGGATCAAATGTTTGCATTAATGTATATAAGTGAGCAATACTTAGAAAAGTGTAAAGCGATGTTTGTTGCATATATAGATTTAAAAAAAAAGACATATAACAGCAACGATAGGGAGCGGCGTAGCTGAAGTTGTAAATGTAGAGAGAAAGGTGACCAGTTATTAAAAGTTGTTAAGAGTTTTTATGAGGAGAGTGAGGCGCAGGATACACTATAAATGAGAAACGGTATATATATATATATATATATATATATATATATATATATATATAATATATATATATATATATATATATATATATATATATATATATATATATATATATATATAAGTAATGGTGTGTATATACAATAAGATGACAATAAACAGGTGACATTTTAACATGTAGTATAATCATAGTGAAAAGTAATATTATATGAAGCACTTTCGTGATTCTTCATATTATGACGGAACCGGAAAAGTAATATAACAAGAGAAGTTTTATTTAGAAGAGATGTGACTTCACATGTGACTTCACATGTGACTTTACATGTGACTTCACATGTGACTTCACATGTGACTTCACATGCGACTTCACATGTGACTTCACAAGTATTTGTGGTCACAGTGGTGGCCCATGCTAACTTTCCTATAGTGTATAAATATACCTAGCTGGATGAATCTTGCTGTAGTTAGCTGGTCAAGTGGCTAACGCACTGGCCTGGAGTTTTACGACTCACTCGCCATGGGTTCAAACCCCACCCGTTCCCTGGTTTGTTTACAATCGTGTTGTTACGATTTTGTAAGTCATGTATACTTTTAATTTAAAAATAATTTAAACATCTAAAAAATGGCAATTTTATTTTATTTTTTTAATTAACACATCGGCCGTTTCCCACCAAGGCAGGGTGGCCCGAAAAAGAAAAACTTTCATCATCATTCACTCCATCACTGTCTTGCCAGAGGGGTGCTTTACACTACAGTTATAAAACTGCAACATTAACACCCCTCCTTCAGAGTGCAGACACTGTACTTCCCACCTCCAGGACTCAAGTCCGGCAATGATTGTTTTTATTTCAAACTCAACAGTAAATTTTATGGATGTAATTAGAATTTAACTCAAGTAGAAATTTTTTTTATGTCTGTATTCTTGGTTGTTAAACATAGGATGTGATTCACATATCTGAACCATTTGAGTGTACAACTCACCAGTAAACACAAACTTTGTATCAGCAACGCAAAATTTAATAAGCTCAACGATTATAGACATATGTAGTGGTAAAGTATAATTGCATATGTCTTCAGATAGAAAATTTTAGAAGTAATCAACTGGAACTTTGGTGAATAGTGACGCAACATCGAAACTAAACATATTGCAATCACTTAAATCAGGTAAATTAAATTAAGTCATTTAAGTCAGTTAAATTAATACTGTTAATAATATTACAGTTGGAAACTTTGTTTACAAATGGGCTCAATATATTTACTTGCCATCTGGATAATGTGTGGGCGACTAAATCAGTGGAGTTGAATACGAACCTGGCTGCATTACCTGACTTATGTGTTTGAGTTTATCCATATATCTATGGTAAAGATTGGTTGGTTGTCAAGGTTTTTATAATAAATTTATCTTAGTCTTTCAATAGTCGGTACATTGTTTTACCGAAGTTACAACTAACTGAATCTAAGGGATGTTTTCTGACTCTACTAACTATGGACTGTGAAGTTACATCACTACGATAAAAGGCTTATGTTGCTTTGTTAATTGTGCTGTCTCACACCAAGATAGGGTGACCCAAGAAAAGGAAACATTCACCACAGTTCATGCAATAGTTGTTTTGTTGAAAGTGGTATAAAATACCTACAAGTTAACGATTAAGACATACGCAACGGTATTTTGGTACAGAGGACATCTTCCACACTTCATTGCAGGTCCCTCTGGAATCCAACCGAAGGGTTGGATTCCAGAGGGACCTGCTTTCTTACTTCTACTAGTGAATCCCGTCCCCTACAACGTCTTTGAGATCTTCCACCTCGCCTTCGACAGAATTTCAGACTCCATTCTCATGTTTCTGCTTCATATCGTTCATGCCCATGGAGCTAAACTCTTCTTCAGGCTGAGGGACTGACCACCTCAAATACTATTTCTCCAATGTTGATGGACTGATTACATCATCTTCACTTCACAACTACTACACCTCCTGCCTCTGTATTTAACTGAAGAAGAGTACTGTATAGGGAAAAATTTTCAAAAATAGCTGTCTTGCCAGGCGTTTACAGACATCACGATACAAATGACCCAGCGAACAGTAACAGTAACATTTAATCTCCTGAATGCAGACACTGTGATGATCCCTCCAAGACTCAAGTCCGGCTGATTCTAACACACAATCATCCTAAATTAAATATTAATTCCTAGTCTCTGTTTAAGGTATATTTTTGTTTACTAACTTTTATTTCGTATGATAAACCAAGTCAACGTAGCCAAAATGAAGTTCGGCTTTGAGTAACTTGTAAAAAAATATTCAAGCTACAAGCAGGGAACCACACAGGGGTGAGAAGACAGTTATTGTGACTGACCAGGAGTGAGAAGACAGTTATGAGTGACAGACCAGGAGTGAGAAGACAGTTATGTATGACTGACCAGGAGTGAGAAGACAGTTATGTGTGACTGACCAGGAGTGAGAAGACAGTTATGTATGACTGACCAGGAGTGAGAAGACTGTTATGTGTGATTGACTAGGAGTGAGAAAACTGTTATGTATGACTGACCAGGAGTGAGAAGACAGTTATGTATGACTGACCAGGAGTGAGAAGACAGTTATGTATGACTGACCAGGAGTGAGAAGACAGTTATGTGTGACTGACCAGAAGTGAGAAGACAGTTATGTGTGACTGACCAGAAGTGAGAAGACAGTTATGTATGACTGACCAGGAGTGAGAAGACTGTTATGTGTGACTGACCAGGAGTGAGAAGACAGTTATGTGACTGACCAGGAGTGAGAAGACAGTTATGTTGACTGACAAGAGTGAGAAGACAGTTATGTGTGACTGACCAGGAGTGAGAAGACAGTTATGTGTGACTGACCAGGAGTGAGAAGACAGTTATGTGTGACTGACCAGGAGTGAGAAGACAGTTATGTGTGACTGACCAGGAGTGAGAAGACAGTTATGTGTGACTGACCAGAGTGAGAAGACAGTTATGTGTGACTGACCAGGAGTGAGAAGACAGTTATGTGTGACTGACCAGGAGTGAGAAGACAGTTATGTGTGACTGACCAGAGTGAGAAGACAGTTATGTGTGACTGACCAGGAGTGAGAAGACAGTTATTGTGACTGACCAGGAGTGAGAAGACAGTTATAGCCAGTGACTGACCAGGAGTGAGAAGACAGTTATGTATGACTGACCAGGAGTGAGAAGACAGTTATGTATGACTGACCAGGAGTGAGAAGACAGTTATGTGTGACTGACCAGGAGTGAGAAGACAGTTATGTGTGACTGACCAGGAGTGAGAAGACAGTTATGTGTGACTGACCAGGAGTGAGAAGAGAGTTATTGTGACTGACCAGGAGTGAGAAGACAGTTATGTTGACTGACCAGGAGTGAGAAGACAGTTATGTGTGACTGACCAGAGTGAGAAGACAGTTATGTGTGACTGACCAGGAGTGAGAAGACAGTTATGTGTGACTGACCAGGAGTGAGAAGACAGTTATGTGTGACTGACCAGGAGTGAGAAGACAGTTATGTGTGACTGACCAGGAGTGAGAAGACAGTTATGTATGACTGACCAGGAGTGAGAAGACAGTTATGTATGACTGACCAGGAGTGAGAAGACAGTTATGTGTGACTGACCAGGAGTGAGAAGACAGTTATGTGTGACTGACCAGAGTGAGAAGACAGTTATGTGTGACTGACCAGAAGTGAGAAGACAGTTATGTTGACTGACCAGGAGTAGAAGACAGTTATGTGTGACTGACCAGGAGTGAGAAGACAGTTATGTATGACTGACCAGGAGTGAGAAGACAGTTATGTGTGACTGACCAGGAGTGAGAAGACAGTTATGTATGACTGACCAGGAGTGAGAAGACAGTTATGTATGACTGACCAGAGTGAGAAGACAGTTATGTGTGACTGACCAGGAGTGAGAAGACAGTTATGTATGACTGACCAGGAGTGAGAAGACGTTATGTGTGACT